>QRFJ01003122.1:25000-75000 GCA_006176705.1 Cocos nucifera | reverse complement strand
TTATTTTTTTCTTTGTTTCCAC
Organism: Cocos nucifera; assembly: GCA_006176705.1. Lineage (NCBI taxonomy): Eukaryota > Viridiplantae > Streptophyta > Magnoliopsida > Arecales > Arecaceae > Cocos > Cocos nucifera. The sequence continues at coordinate 74,978 of QRFJ01003122.1, read as the reverse complement.
TGCCTAATATATTAATTTTGGTAGTAGTAGTAGAATGATTTAATAAAGCAGCTCATGGATTGTTCCAAAGGCTTTAAAAATAGATTTTTTTCACTCATGCTCGTCTAAATATCTTCCTTAATGGAGTTAAAGCTTGATTTAGTAAGTGTGCATGTTAATAATGAATTAATTTATTAATATATTATTTATATTTTACTTTTTTATTAAGATGCAAATAATTTATAATTTATCTCTTGCAGATGGCTCCTCCAAAACCTCCAAAATCTTCTAAGAGCCAAGAGAGCTCTGGAGTTTCGAAGAAGCAAAATAGAGCTCTTCCTCGATTAATCAATTGTAGATGCTATTTTAGAAGATATGTGGACTTTATCAGAGATATTCGGGACTAGTTGATGGATACCCATATTATATTAATATAGCGGATGCCTTTCTATTATATGCTGGATATCCCAGTTATCACATGGGAGCAGGCGGTTGTAGATCAACTCTATTGTTGGGATAGCGGAGGATTTTATTTAGGAGGGCAAACATTAATTTTTCATGCTGAGGATGTCGTTCTTATTTTGGGGCTATCTCTGAATAGGGTATCCATTGATACGAAGAAGGCTTCACAAAGTATGGTTAGGATCACACATTTTACAGAAAGGATAGTTAGGAGGGATGCATTAAAAGATAGAATTAAGATATTATTATCTGATTCATCTTTCAGTACCATCCGATCCATGGTGCAGTTTCTTTGCATATCTTTTAGGTACATTTTTATTTATTTTTATCGAATCTCAACATTGCATCATAGATCTTCTCCACTATTGATCTCTTAGAGTAGATTAATCTCTTTGCATGGGCCAGAGCAGTTCACGAGCATTTGATGTATTTCATTCCGATAGCTACAGAAAAGGTAAAAAAAAGGGAGAGAAGTGCGAAGCAGAGAATCGGGTATTTTAATGGTTTTGTTACTGTTTTGATGGTAAGAAAGAAATATTAATTTATTTTTTTATTTATTTATTTTATTGATAATTTTTTTTGTATTTGTATTATGATTATATTTCTTTTAGATTTGGCTTTTTGAAAGAATAGGGATAGTTAAACCATCTATTTTCGACCGGCATCCTCGAATTTTAAACTAGGTGAAACCTCAATTCAGAAAACGGGCACATCTAAGAAAGGTCTTAAAAGGCCTAAAAGAAGGAGATGTATTATTATTTTGATGCTTCATATTAGTTTTTTTGTTCCATAAAATTAAGATTAAGGATCTAATTATTTTATTTTTATTTTTATTTTTATATCGTACAAGCATCACCATCACTAGATGAGGTGTTGCTTTTTGAAGCAGGACCTTCCACCTCGCATGTAGATATATATGTATATGTAGACATACATACATATATATATATACATACATACATATATATATATATATATATATACACACACATACATACATACATATATATACACACATACATACATATACATACATATACATACATACATATATATATATATATATATATATATATATATATATATATATATATATATATATATATATATATATATACATGTATACATATATATATAGATATATACATATATACATATATATATATATGTATACATGTTCATATACATATATATGTATACATGTTCATATATATATATATGTATATATATAGATATATACATATATACATATATATATATATATATATATATATATATATATATATATATATAGATATGTATACATGTTCATATACATATATATGTATACATGTTCATATACATATATATGTATACATGTTCATATACATATATATGTATACATGTTCATATACATATATATGTATGTATATATATATATACATATATATGTATGTATATATATATATACATATATATGTATGTATATTTGTATACATATATATTCATATACACATACATACATACATATATATGTATATATATGTATACATATATATGTATATGTATATATGTATACACATATATATGTATATGTATATATGTATACATATATAAGTATACATGTACGTGTATACATATATACATATATATCTACATAGATATATATATATATGTATATATATATATATACACATATATATGTACATATATATCTACATAGATACCTATATACATAGACACACACACACAGAGATATATATATATATATATATATGTGTGTGTGTACACATACATACATACATATACATATATATATATATATATATATATATGTTTATATATATATACATAGATGTATACGTACATACATGTACATGTATGTATATATATACATATACACACACACACATATATATATATACATATATATTATGTATATACATATATATACATACATACATGTACATGTATGTACATGTATGTATATACATATATATACATGTACGTATGTATATATAAATATGTACATATATGTATATATAGACTCATAGATATATAGATATATACATACATATATGTACATATATACATATACATATATGTACATACATACATACATATATACGGTGTTTTCTTCTTTGCTTTTCATTAGGAATTGTTGAAAATTTTTTTGCAAAATTGAAAGTGGAGGAAGAAGAACCGTGTCTAATCCTCGTTGATCAAGATATGAAGCTCATGCAAGGATGATAAGAAAGCTCTAGGATACCTTTTAACATTCTTAACGATCTTGTTGCCATATATTAAATGAGAAATGAGATAAATTGAGTGGGGATATCAGGTAAATAAAATTATCCTGCCATTCATAAAATGTTGGAACAAGTGATGGATTCCCATTTGCTGGTAGAAGCCTAAAATTCAGGGAGATTATTATGTGCAAGTTTAGGTAATCCACAGAAGCCAATTTGTAAAACATGAAGTGGGCAATTAAGTCCTTTTGTATAATTTGGAATAACACTTCGCAGGCTATCAAAGTTGATCTTGAGCCCACCAATGTAAGTAAGCATAAGTTTGAAACGAGCATACAACCATAACTATGATTGCAAAATATTCATAATTGTTGTATAGTTTCGTGGAAATATCCTGTGCTGGTATCTTGCTACCTTGTTGAATGAATTTCCATACATTGGGATTTTAAATATTGGTAGCGAATTTGAGGGTAGGTTCAAATTCATTTCATTTTCATATTGCTTCGGTTATGCATGCTCTTGTAAGTGGCATCGTATTTTGTCTTGTTATTTAAACATCTTGTAAGTATAAAGTCTCTTATTTGAGAACAACACCCTTTATTCAAATTTAGTTAATGCTTTTCTTCTGGAGTGTGTCTGAAGTTGAGTGGTCTTTGTAATAATCATATCATTCATATGTAAAGATAATTTACCCGATCGCCATAAAAAATTTTGAGTAGATGTTATTTTGCTCATAGTTAATAAAATATTAGTATGATGTCTATGATTATTTTAGTGGTCGGTATTATAGTCTTGGACAATGAAAATAATTAATTTTCAACAAATAATTATTTCTCATTGTTTGGTTGCGTCGGAGTCTGTTATATGAGGTGAAGTAACTCATACTGTAATGGTTGTGTATGGTGTAACTAAGGTTTGGTATACACGGAATTCCTTGTGATTTGTGAGCTTTTGTTCGGGGGACTTTATTAACAATGTTACACAATGATCACATGACCTCTGAATGGTAATTGGTATTGGTGTTTTTGCATAGGGGTGTAATTGTGTATGGTCCAATAGAGCCTGCGTATGATTAGGGGGAGCTATTCCATTTAAATATCATGTATCATTTTCTGAATTAATATTTTTTTATATCTTGTTTGTATTTTTTTTGAAATTATATATTTATATTTATCTCTCTCTCTCTCTCTATATACACACACATATATAGAGCTCCTGTTGATCAGATCTTAGTCCATATCTAGTCACATTCCCCTCCATTGGATCGGCGCACATCCCAAGGTGAGGCTTAAAGGGTTAACAGTGCTGTTTGAGACCCGTTTGACTGACATGGTGGAGTTAAAAAAAAAAGGATAAGCTTCGAATGGGATGCGATGTAAGGCCATGCGCGCCCCTTCCTCCCGTCTCTTCTCCTCTTCACCCCATTGGTCATGTTCTTCTCTCTCCAAACCCCTTTATCCGCGACCTCTCTTCTCTTCTCTCTCTCCGACCATCGTTCTCTCTTCTTCTCTCTCTTCGGCCGCCATCATCATTTTGTTTAAACCCCTTGATCCTGATCACCATCCTCTCTTCTTCCGACCACCATCCATGTCTCCTCCGAAACCTCTCTCCTCGGGCCATCATCATCCTTTCTTCTTCTTTCTTTTTGGCCACCATCATTGTCTCCTCCGAACCCCCCACTGGCGGCCACCCTCTATTCTTCTCTCTCTCCATCCACCATCCATGTCTCGTTCGAACCCCCCACTCCTGCGGACACCACCAACCTTCTCTTCTTCTCTCTCTCCAACCACTGCCCATGTCTCCTTCGAAAGCTTCGAAAGCCATGGGACTCTTCCTTTTGTTTCTCCTTGGAAGAAACTCTTCCAAATGAAACTCGTCCTTCTCTTTCGCCATCAAAATATATTTCTTCCTCACTCTCCCTCTTCTCATCGGAAGTAACTTCTTTCTCATCTCTCTTAGGCATAAACACCTCTCCACTCTATCTCTCCATCACAAATAAGTTGCTAGCTCTTTATCTCCGATGCAAACATGCCATTGACTATCCCTAGGATGCAAATACGTCGTCGACTCTCTCTGGTGCAAATACCTTGTTAGTAAGGTATATTTTAACTATTGTTACTTTATTAGAGGATAAATATTTTATTGAGTATATGAAATATATATTTGACATGTCCAAAAATTTATGATATTAAAAGTATAGAGACTCTTTGATTAGGATAAACTACACATAACTCAAATTATAATAGGGTAGATGATTAGACTTTGGAATTTTGATTCGTTGGCTAAGAATTATTACTATGATATGAAAAACAATCATATTTAATACATTTATTATTATATTGTTTAGATAAAAGAGTATTTAATAAAAAATTATTTCAAGAAGAAAGTAAATAAGTTTTTTTGTGAATTACTTTGAGACTTACTAATTAAAAGATTTTTTAATTACTTGAGACTTATTAATTAAAAGATTTTTTAATATATCTTTGATTTATGCATATATTTGTGCATATGATAAATGATTAACTTCTAGAATGAGGTGTAGTTTGATATGCCTAGCTATATCTTTGATTTTACTTATTATGGCACTTAATTTCAATAGAATAGCACCAATTTGAATTTGATATTTAACACGGTCTCAATTTGATATGCATCCATGAAATTGATGTATGCATTCATTGATGTATGCATTTGAGTCTGTTTATATTAACTTTATTTCATTGCCAATATTTAAATTGAATTACATGTATCATGGATATGGAAAGTATGTACGATGATAACATGATAGTCGTCTTCAGCATACCAACTACTTTTGTAGGGAGAGGAAACAATGTGCATGATTATATTTCACTTGATAACACCCTCAACTTGTTTAACAATGATCATATTTCTGCGGGAGAAAATTATATTGATCAGACTCCAGACTCAGAAAATGCTGAAGGTTTAGCATTGCATGAAGGCATGATCTTTAATACTCAAAAAGAAGCAACAGAAGTCTACAATATATATATATATATATATATATATATATATATATATATATATATATATATATATATATATATTGGTATTCGGAAGGAATCATCTTATCAATTCTACAAGGATAAGGAGATCAGCAGACAAAAATTTATATATTGTAAAGGAGTATATAAGTCAAAGATCAACATGCCAGTTGATAGACAAGATCATTCAGCACCCATAACGCCACCCAAGGAAGAATAAAGCATTCGCACTGGATGTTAAGCAAAAATGCATATTAGAAAGAATGAGCTTGGCAAGTGGGAGGTCACAATGTTTCACGATGTTTATAATCATAAGCTCATCTATAGCCTATCAAAATCGCTTCTGATCCCATAGAATGATCATCATTGAGATGTATTTATCAAGAAGTACTCGTTGGAGTCTAACGTCTATCTTGATCATCTATTTAGTATACGAGATCAATGGATGCCTACATAATTCAGACATATATTCTTTGCTTCTACATCTACAATACAGTGCAGTGAAAGTATACACTCATTGTTTAAGGATTATATGGATAATTACATGAATGCTTTTAAGTTTATTACTCAGTTTGAGACAGTCTTGGAGAGGAGGTATGATTGAGAGGATAAGGACTTTTGGACGTATTACTTTCAACCAACTTTATAATCGAAGTTTCCAATTGAGAACCATGCTCTTAAAGGGTATATAAGAATTATTTTTAAACTTTTTAGGGAGCAACTCATAATGACCATCGTGTACGATATGGAGGAGGTGGAGAAGTATAAGTTATATGATATAATTGAGATTGAGGCTTCTAATAGAAATCTAATTAAGAGAATAGCAAACTATGTAATATATATCATGTCGGAGGAAAAATTTTCATGCTCATATCTAATGTTTGAATTCAGTGGTATTTTATGTGCTCAAGTGTTAAAGATTTTTATTGCTTTATGAATTCACTGTATCCTTGCAATTATATATTAAAACACTGGATGAAATCTGCCAAAGAAAAAGGTGCTGATATGGCACAAAGTGTAGGTAAAATTCAGGAGAACACGGCATCGAAAACTACAAGATTCAATGGGCTATGTAAAAATCTTTTAAAATTAGCATATAATGGTTGTATCCTTCATAAAACATATGATATTATTATGAATGATGTAGAGTCAATTATTGAAAAAGTTTGTTTACTAAAAAGGAACCTACTTAAAGAATAAAGAATAATAAATAAGAGTCATACTCAGTTTCGATGGCAATGACGCAATGTAGCCAAGCAGAAAAAATAAATAATAATTCTTTCATATTTAAAGATCCTCCAATTTCTAATTGTAAGTTGTAAAAAGCTTAGTAGGTTCAAGCACCCAATGGAGGTTGAAGCGAAAAAATATTGGAAATATCATCAAAAGGATCATAATATTCTAACATGTAAGGCAAATGTTAGTAAAAGCTATATCTTCATAATTAATTTATATTTATATAAATTTAATAAAATCTTTTCTTGTGACTTTGAGTTGAATGGTTGTACTTCATATATGTAGATGATTTGAAAGCTTATATTGGGAACAATTCATCAAAAAAAGAGAAATTCGATGATCTTGTAGGCTCACCAGTGTTTTAGATCATATGGAAATTAACTTTGTTATGATGGACATTGTTTTGAGTTGAATAGTTGTTATATATAAATGAGTGTACATGATTTGTTCCATTAGTAATATGTAAATATATATGGTTGTACATAGTTTTAAATGAATGCATAACTTATACACGGTAATATGATTTACTCTATTAGATTTTGTGTATTCAATGTTACATTGATGATTGTAAAGTTTGGATATTTACTCTATGCATTGTGTTATATATATATTTTTTAACTCAATGATCCAGGATAAACATAAACTTTTCAAAAATAAATACAAATGCCGTATATTAAACATAAACTAAATAAAATAAATAGAAATTGAACAAAAATAGCACAAACTTTGCAGAATAAATATAAACTCGAGATGCACAAGTTGGATAATTGAAGGGTCCTCCTAGGATAAATACAAAGAGAGGAGGATAAATACTAAATCCAACTGAAATAAATATAAATTATAATAGGATAAATAAAAATAATAAATAATAAATAATAAATAGTGTAGAATAAACATAAATTGCCATAGGTTGCTCTTTGTCCCTTATGAACCCATTGCGGGATAAATACAAATTATCCAAGAATAAACATAAATGTAATATAATGAATAGTAAAATAAATATAAATTCTGCCGAAATAAGCATAAATTTTGCAAAATAAATACAAACTTGGGATCCATAAGTTAGGTGATCCAAGGGTCCTCTTTGGATAAACACAAAGAGAAGAGGATAAATACTAAATCCTGTTGAAATAAATACAAACTATAATAGGATAAATAAAAATAATAAATAATAAGCACAAAGTAGTGTAGAAGAAACATAAACTGCCATAGGTTGCTCTCTGCCCCTTATGAGCCTATTATGGGATCAACATAAATAGAAATAAATATAAATGCCATATAATAAACATAAACTATATAAAATAAATAAAAATTCTGCTAAAATAAATATAAACTTTGCAAAATAAATAAAAACTCAAGATCTACAAGTTGAGTGATCCAAGAATCCTCCTAGGATAAATACAGAGAAGAGAATAAGCACTAAGTCCTGTTAAAATAAACACAAATCATACTAGGATAAACAGAAATAATAAATAATAAATATAAAGTGGTATAGAATAAACATAAACTACCACAGGTTGTTTTATGCCCTTTATAAACCTATTGTAGGATAAACACAAACGATCCAGTAATAAATACAAACACCGTATAACAAATACAAATTGCATAAAATAAATAGAAACTGAATAGAAATAAGTACAAACTTTACAAAATAAACATAAACTGAATCCATAAATTAGATGATCCAAGAGTCCTTCTAGGATAAACACAAAAAGAGGAGGATAAACACTAAGTCCTGCGGAAATAAACACAAATCATACTATGATAAATAGAAATAATAAATAATAAACATAAAGTGGTGTAGAATAAATACTAACTATCATGGGTTGCTCTCTGCCCCTTATGAATCCATTGTAGGATAAACATAAACTACCCATGAATAAATATAAATGCCATATAATAAACACAAATGGCATATAATAAATATAAATTTTACTGAAATAAATAGAAATCTCATAGAATAAACACAAACTTTGAATCCACGATATCGAGTTTGTGTTTATTCCGCGGGGTTTATGTTTATTTTAATAGAGTTTCTATTTTTTATATATAATTTGTGTTTATTATATAATGTTTATATTTATTCCTGAATAGTTTGTGTTTATCCAGCAATGGATTCATAAGAGGCAAAGAACAATCTATGGCAGTTTGTGTTTATTCTACACCACATTGTGTTTATTATTTGTTGTTTCTATTTATCCTAATATGATTTATGTTTATTTCAGTAGGACTTAGTATTTATCCTTCTTTCTTTGTGTTTATTCTGGGAGGATCCTTGGATCACCCAACTTGTAGATCCCGAGTTTATGTTTATTCTATGAAGTTTGCACTTGTTTCGGTAGAGTTTCTATTTATTTTATGTAGTTTGTATTTATTACACAGCATTTATATTTATTCCTAGGTCTTTTTGTGTTCATCTTTGTGTCAAAAAAAAATATAATATAATTTATAGATTAAATATCTGAACTTCATAATCATCAATATGTTTATCCCCTTTCTCGTTCTTTATCATGAATAAGATCTCAAATTTATCTAGTAGAGTGAACTCAAATTTCTAAATAAATAAGATTTGAGGTCACAAACATGGATAAACAAGATCCCAAATGCACAACAAAACCACTTCCTTACGAACAACCACGAATTGACCTATCATAACTCTGAACACAAAATCATCTATAAAAAAATAGTCACACCAATTACAAAGCTGAACAATTATAGAATTTGTCAATAAATATGATATCAACTTGTTAACAAACATAAAAAAGGATAAAACATAAATTCAAATTTCAACAAATCCAAAGTGTCAATAAAATAATAAATAGAACTGATTCAACTTCTACAAATTAATTGTATACATGGAAATTATAGTTCTATCCCAGCAATTAAATATTTTATAGGCTTTCATACAATTTTATTCACAAGAGATTTACTATACTTTCAAATGTTTAGGTAGAATATAAAAAAAATATAAATATACATAAAAAGTGGAGCCAATATATATGGTCACAAAGATAGTATAAAATAAACTTTGATGATCCTGTCTTACAATCCTTTATAATTACCTACGTAGTATATTTGGCACGTAACTCTGGTACATGAGCTTTGATAATTGTGATCTGCCCCTCCTCCCCTCTTGTTACCGGACTTTCCATAAAATGCATGATGTAGATGGCATGATCAAGCCTATAAAATTTTTCATGCTCACAGTCAATATAACAAATAGATGATACCTTGGTTTAATTGGCATGGATGTGTGTTGGTATATATAGAACTCAAAATTAGAAACATAATTTTTTCTAACTATATAAGAGGCATACTGCATTAGTTGGCACAGTGCAGAATATGATATCGAGTCATATTTGGCATGGACCATTAGGTGACATGGTGCATTACTTGGTGTGGACTTGATTCGGCATGAAATATTAGTTGGCATGGAAAAAATTATTTTGCACTTATAATTATCTAATTTGGCACATTAAGTTATTTCGAAAAAAAATGAATCATGTCTCTAATGTATATAATGTAAAGATATTGGTAAACCAAATTAGTATTATATTTATCCGGCACCTTGCTGTAGACAATTAATAAAATAAAGTGGTCAACCATCCATATGAATAGAGTAGACCTCTTGTGCCATCTCAATCAACCAAGTTACTTGCAAACATAACATTAGAAATCAACCACATAGTTAGCAATGCATAAGTATGCACAACATCTGATAAATATTGTCATTACTCATAAATCACGGTCCTATACTCTACACCACACATGAATGTATAGTGTTTGAAATATGTGCCCTCTATATCTATAATAAGCAGGTGCCAATGTGTCGACAACCATATGGATATGAATATCTATTTGATTTCAGCCAATGAATAAGGTATGAAGTCTCACACAACTATATCAGAAACCTTCCATGTACTCAGCAACATGCTCTAAAAAGAGAAAAAAATTGAAACATATATTAGAGTACACAATGCTACATCAAGACATGATAATGCATTAAAAATATCAAATAATTACTATAAAGAAGGGTCGCAACAGAAGGATAAACTCCAAATGTATTGAAGGATCGATCAATGCACGCTGTTGTAGGAGGGACCAAAAAATATCTATGATCTACATAGTCCATTGCAAAAAATAAAAATTAACTTGCATATATTTTTGATTTATCTAACTTAGTATATAGTACTTACATCATCATCAATTAAATTTTTGGATAGGATGTGATGAACCTGTATTGGATTGATGATGCTGATGCCATTAGTCCAAACCAATGACCTATATAGAGAAATTAATGTCAGAACCAAAGACTATTAGTTTGAAAGACATCAAAATTTTATAAACAAGGATTATATATCAGTCGATTTTTTGTTCTAAAAAATCTAGGACATGCCTATATTCTCCCTCATTCAAAAGCTGCAAGCTAGAAAAGTCATGGTTGGTCTCAAAAAATTTCTGCATCTTGTATGACTGCATCACATATTAATAAAGTATGAATGTTCTACTAAATTTTAACTTTACTTACCATGATGTCGTCCCTATGGTGGACTAACTTTTTTTTGGGCTTTCTTGTGGGATCCGGAGTACCTGAAGGTAAGGGATGAAAAGATTGTATAGAAGATGGGAGCTCCTAACTATCTGCTGCATAACCCATCTCTCGATAGGCTGTGGATCTGCATACTCCTAGGATAGTGTTGAGGTATTAGCACTCACAAACTCGATATATATCCACATTTGCCGTCGTCTCATTAGTGCTCCCCTCTGCATCCTTTTTTTTTTGGCTCTTCAATGCCACCTACGGCTCAGAAATCAACTTGTCATTTTTGGTGACAATCCTCCGAAGCTCCATCTTCTCGGCATTGTCTCGAGCCCTCCTCCTCCTGACCTCCGTAGAGAAACGATGGTATTTACAAATAAGCTACGATAAATAGACGATAATTAGATGTACCAATGATAAAGTTTAAAAAAAAAATCAATTACACAAAAGTCCAATACTGTGGCATTACTGCTTGCAGTATCAGTTCTACTTCTTTTTCTAGCTACCAAACTCATTCCACCTTCATCCCTCTCTATCTAGTAGTTGGAAGGTCTCGCCTCAAGGATCAACACCTCATCATGTGTTGCTTGTAATGGGTTTCGAATCTGAAAATGAAAAAAAAAATAGTTAGTCTCCTAATGTTACAAAATAAATAAACAATACTAAACATTAAAAGAAATAATACATCTTCCTCTTTTAGGCCCTTCAAAATCTCTCCTAAGTAGGCCCATTTACTGACCTGGGATTTTTTTCAATTCAGGATTCGAGGAAGTCAGCCAAAAATAGATGATTTGACTATACCTGTTTTCTCAAAAAGTTAAATCTGAAAGAAAAGCGATCACATGAATGCCCATAATAATAATTGATGTGAAATAAGTGGATAAAATAATAACTTAACATCATTCTTACCATCATAAATGTAACGCAACCATTAAGATAATCGATGCTCTCTTTAGCACCTCTCTTCTTTCTCTTTATTTTCTTCGCAACCCTCGAAATGAAATTGCATGAGATGCTTGTAGACTGCTCTAGCCCATGCAAATGGTCAATGTCCCCTAAAGAGTCAATAGTGGAGAAGATCCATGATATAATGCTAAGATTTGATAAAGAAAATAAAATTATATCTAAAACATATGAAATAAGCAATTGTATCATGAATCGGATGCCATTGGAAGATGAATCATATAATAATTTTTTGATCCTATCTTCCAATGCATCTCTTCTAGTTATCCTCCCCTCAAAATGTGGGATCCTAAACATACTTTAGGGAGCTTTCTTTATATCAATGGCTATCCCATTCAGGGGTAGCTCCAAAATGAGGACGACGTCTTCAGCATGGAAGATCAACGTCTGTCTTCTCAAACGAAATTCCTTTCTACTCTCGCTTATCCTAGCAATGGAGTTGGTTTGTAACTGCCCACTCCTGTATGATGACCGGAATGTCGAGCATATAGTGGAAGGGTGTCTGTTATATCAATCTTCTATGAGCATCCATCAATAGCTCTCCGATGTCCCTGATGAAGTCCATATATCGCCATAGATAGCAGTGATAATTTATCAATTGAGAGAGAGCTCTTTTTTGCTTCCTCAAAACTTGAGAGCTCCTCTCCCAACTTCTTGAGGACTTTGAATGAACCATTTGCAAGAACCAATAGAGATCAGTTATAAGTTATTTGCTATAAAAAATAAATATATTAAAAAATAATATATTAATAAATTAAGAATCTACCTATAAAAGAGATGATACTTCATTTTAATAAAAATCTATGATGATACTGTCACATCTTCACATAGATCTATTAAGCAAAATTTACATATAAATAGGGCACTATCATTGCTACATATATGTGAAGAAAAAATCTAATTTTCCACCGTAGGATCAATTTGATCTGATTAGATTCAATTTGTGGCAAAATTTTTTAATTTTTTTTCTACAAATGTTAATTAGATGTAAGAGTTCTCGAATCTGATCCTAATAATTTGATATTAAAAATAAAAATTAAAATTAAATCAAAAATTTTTGTTACCTGAGATCGGGTAAATTCTTTATTCTGTCGATGATTTGTCAGCACCAAAGATTTTGGATCTAGCTGCGCACGTGCTCGGTCTCTACTATAGTCCACTCTGGCTGGTTTTGGATGTCTTCTCTTTCTAAATCTGATCATCAAAGATCAGATCTAGATCTGATTTGTAGATTCTTCAAAATACTTTCAAAGTCGACGTGCTCGTCTCATGAATTAGGCTATTTTTCTTCTCGATCTTTGCACCAACTAGCTTGGAATCTTTGCTAGAGTTTTGCCCAATACTTGGGCGTGGAGAAGAGGGAGAGGATCAGAGGGGAGGGGCATGGAAGTGGAGATGGCGATAGCCTTTTGGCATGGAGAAGGGAGATGTTAAGAAACCCTAGGGCGCAGCAGGGTTTAAATAGACCCCTATGCACCACCTCATGTCCCCATGCGTCAACCAATCATATTCTTTGATTTAATCAGAATTAAATCTGATTGGTTACACCAACACACTTGATCCAATCAGGTTTGTCACCCAAAACTCTCTCCTAGATGGTGCCAATAGTGGATAAGGTCAAATCCTTTGATGCATGGGTCTTTGATCCCATCAAGAAACCCTAAAGTCCATCTCCTATGGGACTCTTTCCTCTTATCCCCATGTGCGCATGCCAATATGGGGCGTGCCCATATTTTTCTTCTTGAAAAACACCTTAGGGGCGTGTGCCCTAGATAAAAAATAGGGGGCACATGCCTTCCCTTTTCTTTTTTGCAAAGGCTGAGTTAATGTCCTAACAAAATCGAAAATTAGTAGGTCTTGTCCTGATGAATACAGAAATTGATAGGTATTGTCCTATTTCCATCTTATGGATTAGGACAAGCCTAGATTAGGTTAGGATAATTCTTTTTTGACTTGAACAAGCTCCAGTCATACCAGGACAAAGTCATACAGAATTTTTGAATGGACCAAATCTAATTTAACTCAGTCGAGATAAACTAAAAAGATTACAAAAGAAGAATGTTAGACTCAATCGTATGCTAGCATAATTTTTTTAAACTTAATTGGATCTAATCCAAATCAATCGAATTGAGTTAGTCCAATTGATTACATCCAGATCGAAATTCTTATTTGTGTGATCCAATTAGGTTCAGTTTCGTATGATAATAAGATACATCATGATCTTTATCATCGATATCATTAAAACAACTTTTGATAGATCAGAATTTTTTTGATTCATCCAATTAGAATGATCAATCATCAAGATCATACAATCCATCAGTGATATCTAGCAGTATATGATAGCAATCCATAAGAATCGAATACGAATCTTTCGATGTAGCTACCTGTATGATTGGATTCTTCTATTATGAGCCCTGATAGGATTAGGATTAAGGTTAACTCATCAAACCCAACACCCCATCATATAATTGAATCATTTGATTTGAGTTAGATATAAAATCCTAATAGAAATTTTTTTCTATTATATCATATTGCCATGGCCATGGGCTTAAGGATTCGATATCATGATCATCGTAAAACTACTCATCTATCGAGATTGATAGATCTTATCTTGGTGCGATCCAATTTCTATAGTGAACATGCTATAGCCAACATACACGTCAGGATTTCGAATGGTTAAGAAGATCAAGTTATGGTGTAGTCAAACTATAACATACTCAAGGTGAACTATCGATGCACCTTAAGTCTAAAAACCAGACATACAACTGCAGCATCGAGCTTAGTCATTAATGAGAAGGTAGACTTTCTTATGATTGTTTAAAGTGGTCATGCTCAGTATCCTTGTTCTCAATAAGTATCTGTATTCTTGCTCCGATGTCTCTACATCATAAATTCAAGATTCATCTATCCTAAGAAAGTGATCGTACATCAATCTTTTACATCAATCATCATCCTTATGATGATCCTACGATCGAAAGCTATTTATGAGTTAATTATAAAATTATATGTCTTAAATTTTTAACTTTGAAAATATGTATTATCATTTTCATTGACTCAAAGGATATATCACAAATACTTTACATATAATGTGATAAAAAAAATAATTTTTTAATAATTTTAAATTAAAATTATAAAAATATTTTTAGAAAGTGTATTACAAGTATCAGCCAATCTGGCCTTTAGGATACTTATCTAATAATATGCATGCATGTATATATTTACAAATAATGCAGCTACAAGGGTGCATTTCAAGAAATTCTAAAAATCTCATTTTACTATAAATTTCATGGGCATGTTCTTGCAAACAAAGAATAAAACAACAAATTGGGAATGCATTTTTAAATTATTTGGCAAGGGCCGATTGTAATGTGTGGTGAGGTTGTCAATCAAATATGATCAGAGATGAGAAAGAATTCATAACTTATATATTACATCATCTTTCTATCAAAAAAGATTGATTATAATACGATATTATGATAATGCCTATGAGCAAAATATTGATGCAATGGTGTAAGGGACATGTTAAATACTAAGTGTGTAAGGTCCAAATGTCTAATGGCAAATAACTTTGATGAGCAGGTGTTATGTTCTTCTAATTTTTTAGCATTAGTTTTGTATTAGGTGATTACACATACTAATTCCATCTGTTTGATGATTATGTTAGTTTTATTGTGTACGTCTGTGTATTTTATGTATGCATGTGGCTATGTTTGTATTTCTATTCGTGCACAAGTATGATCTTTGACAATATACCAACTGACACCTTCATGTCTTTTTAAACAATTTCATGTAGCAGTGAATAAATAGATAAAAATAGATAGTATTGCAATAAAGAAAGGTACATAGTTGGTATATGCATGGTCTTAACACAAGCTGCTAGCCAAATTAAAATATGTAGATTATGTAATTTAGCAATATAGAAGAAAATTTATATATTAATATTTTTACTTAAAGTCGGATGCCGCAATGATTAGAAAATTCTTGAACCCTCTAAAATGAGTCGGCAATAGGGGGTGGCGGCAGTGGGGTGGCTGCAAAAGAGGCCGACACCGGACGGGTGGGGTTTTGGGAGGAGAGGGCAATGCTAGACAGGTGGGATTTTTAAGAGGAGAGGAGGGATGATGGGTGGCTTTGGGAGGAGAGGAATAGGGCCGACAGGTGGGGGTTTGCAGGAGAGGAGGGTAGGTGGGGGATTTAGGGGGAGAGGAGGGCTGATGGGAGTTTGGAGGGAGGGAAGGATAGAGAGGTTGGGGTTTGGCAGGAGATTGGTCGATGGTGGATGATGTCGACTTGGAAGGATCCGGACAATGCCCGTAGTGAGGGAGGGGGGGTTTGGAGGGGATGATGACGGTGGTCGAAGAGAGAAGAAGAGAGGGTGGCCACGGGTGGAGGGGGGTTGTCGAGGGAGATGAGGACGGTGGCCGTGGGTGGGGGGAGGGTTTTTGATTGAGGCGAGGATGGGGTAGCCATGGGTGGAGGGAGGGTTTTCGATTGAGGCGAGGATGGTAGCCACTGGTGGGGTGGGTTTTGATGGAGGCAATGACGTTGGCCACCAATGTGGGGGAGGATTCGGTAGAGACATGGAGATGAGGAGGGCAGTCGAAGAGAAGATGAGTAGTGTGGGTTTGGAGAGAGAGGCATGGGTTTGGCATTTTGAAAAGGCATGGAGATGAGAAGAGACGAGAGGAGAGAAGAGATAAGAAGGGGCATGCGTGGCCTTACGTCACATCCAATTCAAAGCTCATCCTTTTTTTTTAAGCTCCACCATGTTAGCCAAACAACTTTCAAATAGCACTGTTATCCTTTAAGCCTTGCTTTGGGATGCATGCCAATGGAGGAAAATGCAACTGCATATGAACTGGGATCCGGTCAACTGGAGCCCGATCTCTCTCTCTCTCTCTCTCTCTCTCTCTCTATATATATATATATATATATATATATATATATATATATATATATTGGGCTCAGGTCAAATTCGATTAGATTCTTGTCTGTCTGATCAGCATGGATCTTGATGCCGTAATTTTTAGCTAACAAAGAGAGTCCAATGATCGTTTGGATCATTTGGATGATTTAGAATTTGAAAAGAAAAAAATGCAAATAATAATGAAGACGATATGAGTGCTGGGTGCCCACGCACATGTGGGGACACTCTTGTTTCAAATGCCAAGTTGTTTCCTCTCTCCCCATCTTGTCGACCCCTTATCTTTCTTCGCTTTTCTATCAGAAAATTCCCTCTCCTCTCTTTTTCTGTTTTAGTCACTGCCCTCCTTCTCAACCTCCATCCATCACCCTCCCAATCCCTTCTCCACTCTTCCTCTCCTCTCCTCTCTTTATCCATTTCGAGTTGAACCCACCACCTGTACCCTCCAATTCCCTCTCTTTTCCTCTCTCTCTCTCTCTCTCTCTCTCTCTCTCTCTCTCTATTTAGGGTCATCGGCTCTCTTACTTTCTTCTCCAATCTCCCACCTGCCACTAGCTCTTCTCCTCTCTTCCCCAAACCCCATCCATCACCCCCACCAATTGGCCTGCATTCTCCTCTTTTCGCCAACCCCCATCCACCACAAGCCCTTCTCTCTTTCCTAACCCTCACCATCAAAAACTCTCTAAAATAAACATAAATTTTATGATGATAAATAAAAACCATCTAGAATAAATGTAAACTTGGCTTCAAAAACTTGGGTTATCTAAGAGTCCCCTCATGATGAACAATAAGATAGGAGGATAAACACTATTTCTGATGAAATAAATACAAATCCCATGACAATAAATACAAATTCGATGGAATAAATATAAACAAGCCTAGGATAAATACAAATAATCTTTATTACTCTTTATCTTGTCAGATTCCATGTAAGAATAAATATAAACTATCTCAAAATAAATATAAATTTCATATAATAAATACAAACTCGATGGCGATGAATAAAAATCGTTCAAAATAAACACAAACTTAGCTCCAAAACTTTGGTCATCCAAGGATCTCTTAGGATAAATAACAAAAGAGAAGCATAAACACTAACTTTTGATAGAATAAATATCAATCTCATGATAATAAACATAAACTTATCAAAACAAATACAAATAGACATAGGATAAATGCAAACTGCCTTTCTAGCTGTTTATCTTGTTGCCTCCTATATAAGAATTATTGGTGCAGAATTTGGTTGACGCCGGATTGAGCTTGAGTGGAGGAAGACGAGGTCGCCATTGGTGATCTACAAAATAAAGTCCCATTCGGAGTTGGTGGTGGTGGCTCCGGTAGGATCCTTCGATGATCAAGTTAATTTTTCTGATCAATAGAAATGGAGTGCTCAGATGAGAGCTCGGCTGGGTTTCGGAAAGAAGAAAAGAGCTTAGAGCTTAGAGAAAATATATCTAAAGGATCCCTTTTTATAGGCGGAGCTTGATTGATGGTGACAGTTGTAGCTATCTGACAGTAGGCCGCTCGAGGTCTGATGGAGTTCGATACGAAGGAAAAGATATCGTCAGGCTGATGGTGACAGCCATACCATCTGGTAGCGTCGTCTGTGGCAGACTGATGGCGATCGATCGTCGAGATTTAATAGCCGTAGCTCTAAAAAAGCAGGTGTTGGTTGGTGGACTTCGGCATATATCAATTCTAGAGGAGTTTGAACTCCTGAAGGAAATACATCTGGAGGAGATTATCCGAGAGTAATCCACTGGAGGAATTCGACTGAGGAAGAAGTCCGAGAAGAGTTTGGCTCCTAGAGAAGTTCGATCGAAGAAAAAGTTTGATTTCTGTAGGCGTCCGACTAGAGAAGAAGCTCGAAAGAAGTTTGGCTTCTACAGGCATCCGATTAGAGGAGAAGCTCGAAAGGAGTTTAGCTCTCATAGGCGTCCGATTGGAGGAGAAGCTCGAAAGGAGTTCGGCTTCCATAGGCATTCGACTGGAGGAGTACGGAGGAAGTTTGGCTCTCGTGGAAGTTCGACTGGAGGAGTGCAGAGAAAGTTTGACTCTCGTGGGAGTCCGACTGAAGGAGTGCGGAGGAAGTTTGACTTCCATAGGAGTCCGATTGAAGGTAAGCTACTGAGAAGTTCGGTCAACTTAAGGGGTTTGGCTAAGACTCAGTCACTAAGAAGTTTGAAAGGGGCTCGATCGCTGAAGAGTTCGATCGGTTGAAGGGGTTCGATTAAGACTCATTCGCTGAAGCTCTTTCGTGACTATCAGTTGCATTAGGCTGAGCATCAGACTGGACTTCGGCAGGAGTGGAGTTTATCCTCAATAATAGTCCCTACACTTTTGAGTTCAAAATTCGAAGGAAGTACAGAAAAGGTGACTGTCGAAGTCCTCTTTAGAGCTCTGCGCTAGTTCAGATTGAAGCTTGAGGGAGATCTTATCTCCAGCCAAAATTAAAGTTGAGATTGAGGCTCGGGAGAGATCTCATCTTCGGCAGAGGTCCAGGAAGATCTTATCTTTTATTGACGTTGAAGCTCGGAGGAGAGCTTATCTCCTGTAGAAGCTCGAGGGTGATCTTATGTCCTGCAGCCGAGGTTGAAGGTTGAGCTCGGAGAAGATCTTATCTCCAGCAGTCGAGATTGAAAGAGATCTCATCTCCTACGGTCGAGGTCGAAGGTTGAGCTCCTCTGGGAAGATCTCATTTTCAGCAGTCGAGGTCGAAGGTTGAGCTCCTCGGAGGAGATCTTACCTCTAGCAGTCGAAGTTGAAGCTCAGAAGAAATCTTATCTCCTACAGTCGAGGTTGGTCCGATCGCTCGGAAGAGATCTTATCTTTAGCCTGAGGTTAAAGCTTGGGGGAGATCTTATCTCCTGCAGCCGAGGTTGAAGCTCGGAAGAGATCTTATCTCCTACAGTCGAGGTTGATCCGATCGCTCGGAAGAGATCTTATCTCTAGCCGAGGTTGACTCGTGCGCTCGGAAGAGATCTTATCTCTGACCGAGGTTGAAGCTCGAGATCTTATCTCCTGCAGTCGAGATTGGCCGATCACTCGGAAGAGATCTTATCTCTAGTCGAGGTTGACTCGGACACTCGGAAGAGATCTTATCTCTAGCCGAGGTTGAAGCTCGGAAGAGATCTTATCTCCTGCAATCAAAGTTGAAGCTCGGAGGAGATCTTATCTCCTACAGCCGAGGTTGGTCTAGTCACTCGGTAGAGATCTTATCTCTAGTAGAGGTTGACTTGGGCGCTCGGAAGAGATCTTATTTTTGATCGAGGTTGAAACTCGGAGAAGATCTTATCTTCTGTAGCTGAGGTTGGCCTGATCGCTTGGAAGAGATATTATCTCTAACTGAGGTTGACTCAGGCGCTCAAAAAAGATCTTATCTCTGGCTGAGGTTGAAGCTCGGAGGAGATTTTATCTCCTGCAGCCGAGGTTGAAGCTCAGAAGAGATCTTATTTTCTGCAGCCGAGGTTGTCCCGGTCGCTTGAGAGAGATCTTATCTCTAGCTGAGGTTGACTCGGAAGCTTGGGAGAGATCTTATCTCTAGTCGAGATTGAAGCTCGGAGGAAATCTTATCTCCTGCAGTCGAGATTGGTCCGGTCGTTTGGAAGAGATCTTATCTCTAGCTGAGGTTGACTTGTGCGCTCGAAAAAGATCTTATCTCTGATCGAGATTGAAGCTCGAGAGAGATCTTATCTCTTGCAGTCGAGGTTGAAGCTCGGGGGAGATCTTATCTCCTGCAATCGAAGTTGGTCGGTCGCTCAGGAGAGATCTCATCTCTTATCGAGGTTGACTCGGACGCTCGAAAAAGATCTCATCTCTGGTCGAGGTTGAAGCTTGAGGGAGATCTTATCTCGTGCAATCGAGGTTGAAGCTCGGAGGAGATCTTATCTTCTACAGTCAAGGTTGGCTCGGTCACTCGGGAGAGATCTTATCTCTAGCCGAGGTTGAACCTCGGAGGAGATCTTATCTCCTGCAGTCGAGGTTGAAGCTTGGGGGGATCTTATCTCCTACAGTCGAGGTTGTAGCTCAGGGGAGATCTTATCTTCTGCAGTCGAGGTTGGTCCGATTGCTCGGAAGAGATCTTATCTTTAATCGAGATTGACGCTCGAAGAAGATCTTATCTCCTACAGCTGAGGTTGAAGCTCAGAGGAGATCTTATCTCCTGCAGTCGAGGTTGGTCCGATCGCTCGAGAGAGATCTTATCTCTAGTCGAGATTGACTCGGACACTCGGAAGAGATCTTATCTCTGATCGAGGTTGAAACTTGGGAAAGATCTTATCTCTTACAGTCGAGGTTGAAGCTCGGGGGAGATCTTATCTCCTGCAGTCGAGGTTGGTCCGGTCGCTCGAAAGAGATCTTATCTGTAGTCGAGGTTGACTCGAGCGCTCAGGAGAGATCTTATCTCTGACCGAGGTTGAAGCTCAGAAGAGATCTTATCTCCTGCAGTCGAGATGGAAGGTTAAGCTCCTTGGGAAAGATCTTATCTCCTGCAATCGATGTTGAAGGAGATCTTATCTCATGTTGACGTAGACTTTGAAGTCCGATTTTCGACTTTGCTCATGTTAGGACGAGGTCCTCCTCCTGTTTCTAATGAACTGTGGGGGCACATAAGGGCCGTTGTCAGGGCCTCTTTCTTCATCTCGTCTAAAATGAACGAGGCCTTTGACTTTGCTCGCATTAGAACGAGGTTCTCCTCTTATTCCTATCGAACTATAGGGGTACATAAGGATCGTTATCAGGATCTCTCCCTCCATTTCGTCTAAAATGAATGAGGTCTTCGACTTTGCTCGCGTTAGGATGAGGTTCTCCTCTTGTTTCTAATGGGCTGTGGGGGCACATAAGGGCCATTGTCAAGGCCTCTCTTTCTATCTCATCTAAAATGAACGAGGCCTTCGACTTTGCTCGCGTTAGGACGAGGTTCTCCTCCTGTTCCTAATGGACTGTGGGGGCACATAAGGGCCGTTGTCAGGGCCTCTCCCTCCATCTCGTTTAAAATGAACGAGGTCTTCGACTTGCTTATGTTAGGACGAGATTCTCCTCCTATTCCTAACATGGCCACTATTGTTTGTTTCTTTCCTGTCATTAGGTAGTTTTTGCACCGAGAAACAATAATATTGAAACGAAGGAGTCTTACTAAAGAAAAATTACCGGCAGTACATTCTCGGATTCTTCGAGTCTCAAGATCGTGGGAGCGTTATCACTCTGAGCTTTTCAGATGGTAAGTTTCGGACCTGATGACCTCCTCTATTTTGTGCTGGCCTTCTCAATTTGGAGCAAGCTTCTCTTAGCTTTGACGCTGGAAGATGACAGCTCGTCGAAGTATCAAGCGCCTAGAGATAGCGTCGATGATGTCGGAAGACGGTCGATCTCCTTGTTATTCCTTTCTTATTGATGGTTTTAGCTTCTAGGGGAAGGACTTCTTCGCATCCTTTTATCGAGGCTTTCTTGTTGACGAGCTCGAAAAGGAGTTCGGCATTGCTTGCACTCAGGGGGAGCCTGTGAGCATGGCCGAGCTTCATTCGGCCCTCCTGTGAAACCTCCTAGGAGAGAACTTCATATACTGACATCAGGGCTTTCATGACGACGAGCTCGAGGGGGGAGTTCGGTCTCGCTTGTGCTCGGAGGGAGCTCGTGAGTGCGATGGATCTTCATTTGGTCCTCCATCAATGGTGGGTCTATCAAATTTGTCGGTCCATCGCTCTCCTGCAACTTCTTCGTCCTTCAATTTGAAGGCTTCTTCCGTATGGACATATTTCTCAGTTTGAACGAACAGATCGGCAAAGTTTCTAGGGTACTTCTTCTTCACAAAGAACAGTAAATCATTCTTCTGAAAGCCATCCTTGAGTGCAGCCATTACAACAGACTAGTCTAGATTTCGAACCTTCAATGCAGCCACAATTAATTGAGTAACATAAGCCCAAATGGATTCTCCCACCTTCTGTTTGACATTTATAAAAAAATTCGAACCTCGGTGCAGATGTCGGCTGCTAATGAAGTGGGCCACGAACTGATGGCTCATTTGATCAAAAGAGAAGATCATACCTGGCTTCGACGTTGAGTACCAGTTTTTTTCTACCTCCTTCAAGGTAGATGGAAAAGCTCGCCATAATATGGCATCTGATGCGCCGTGGAGTAGCATCATGATTCGGAAGGCCTCCAAATGATCGACTAGATCAGAGGTTCCATCATAGTTTTTAAATTGAGGGAGCTTGAAGTTCGACGGAACGAACTCTTGTATAATTCGGAGAGAAAAGAGGATCGGTGCAGACGTCGTTATAACGAGTCGAGGTGACATGGCTTTCAATCCGTCGGTCCATCTCCCGCAGTCTGTGATCAAGGGCATCGTCTTGGTCACAGATCTTGGAGTGCTTCTGACTATAAATGGAGAAGGTCTCCTCCAGAGGAGAACCATGATCTGAACACGGATCCTCTACTTTCTATTTTTTCTTTCTAGGGGCGATAGGTACGCTAGCCCGAGTACTCTTTCTTGGGATCGATTTTCGACATTCTAATGGTGGGTTTTCTGATGGAGTCACCGTCGGGGGCTGCTGCATGATTTGCACCATCTCGGTGAGGCCATAAATCTGCTGTATCAGTAGGTTAAACTGCTCTGAATTTACCATGGTCGTCGGTGGAGGTGGAGGTTGAAGTGCCGACGATGGAGCAGGAATGGGCAGATCTGGCCCAGATCTGACGGTAGAAGCGGTAGATCTCCTGGTAGTTGCCTTCTTTTGAGGTATTTCGTGGGATTGAGGGAGAGGATGGAGGTGATCCCTGGAGAAGAAGATCGTCAGGATCGACTAAGCACTCCTTTAAGAACAAGGGTACCTCAGAGATAGAGGCCCTTCCTCTAGCGCCAATTCTATTGGTGCAGAATTTGGTTGACGTCGGATCGAGTTGGAGTAGAGGAGGACGAGGTCGCCGTTGGTGACCTACAAAATAAAGTTTCATCCGGAGTTGGTGGTGGTGGCTCCGGTGGGATCCTCCAATGATCAAGTCAGCTCTTCTAGCCAACAAAAATGAAATGTTCAGACGAGAGCTCGATAGAATTTTGGGAAGGAGAAGAGAGCTTAGAGCTTAGAGAAAATGTATCTGGAGGGTCTCTTTTTATAAGCGGAGCTTGATTGATGGTGACAGCTGTAGCTGTCTGGCAGCGGACCGCTCGAGGCTTGGTGGAGTTCGGTACGGAGGAAAAGATATCATCGGACTGATGATGACAGCCATACCATCCGATAGCGTCGCTTGTGGCAAACTGATGGTGATCGTTCATCAAGATTTAATAGCATAGCTCTGAAAAAGCAGGCGTTGGTTGGTGGACTTTGGCATATATCAATTTTAGAGAAGTTTGGACTTTTGAAGGAAATACGCCTGAAGAGGATTATTCGGGAGTAATCCGCTGGAGGAATCCGACTGAGGAAGAAGTCCGAAAGGAGTTCGGCTTCTAGAGGAGTTCGATCGAAGGAAAAGTTCAGAAAGAGTTCGTCTTTTGTAGGCATCCGACTAGAGAAAAAGCTCGAAAGAAATTCGGCTTCTACAGGCGTCTGACTAGAGGAGAAGCTCGGAAGGAGTTTGGCTCCCATAGGCATCCGACTGGAGGAGTGTGGAGGGAGTTCGGCTCTCATGAACGTCCGACTGAAGGAGTGCGGAGGAAGTTCGGCTTCTATAGGATCCGACTGGAGGTCGATTGTTAAGAAGTTCGATCGGCTGAAGGAATTCGTCTAAGACTCGGCCGCTGGGGAGTTTGAAAGGGGCTCGATCGCTGAGGAGTTCGACCGGCTGAAGGGATTCGGCTAAGGCTCGTCCGCTGAAGCTCTTTCGTGACTATCGGTTGCATTAGACTGAGCATCAGACTAGATTTCGGTAGGAGCGAAGTTTATCTTCAACAAAAATAAATATAAATTATCCTAAAATAAATACAAACTTTCTAAAATAAATATAAATTCTATGATAATAAATAGAAGTTGACTAGAATAAATGCAAAGTTGGGTCCCAATACTTGGGGCATCCGAGGGTCCATGTATGATAAACAATAGGAGAGGAGGATAAATACTAATTTTTAATAGAATAAATATAAATTTCATGACAATAAACATAAATTTACTAGAATAAATATAAATAGGCCTAGGATAAACACAAATTGCCCTTGTTGCTCTTTGTCTTGTCAGCTCCTATACAAGAATAAATATAAACTATTCTAGAATAAATATCAACTCTATATAATAAATATAAATACTTTAAAATAAATACAAACTCTAGGATGATAAATAGAAATTATCCAAATAAATACAAAATTGCCCTCCAAAACTTAGATCATCTAAGGGTTTTTCTATGATTAATAAAAGAGGAGGATAAATACTAACTTTTGATAGAATAAATATAAATCCCATAATAATAAATATAAATTCACTAAAATAAATACAAATATGCCTGAGATAAACACAAACTATCCATATTGCTTCTGCTTTGTTGGCTCCTATGTAAGAATAAATATAAATTATCTTAGAATAAATATAAACTTTATATAGTAAATATAAAGTCTTTAAAATAAATACAGACTCTATGGCAATAAGCGTAACCATCCAAAATAAACAAAAACCTGTTCTCCAAAAAATATAAAATGTGTTTATTCTAGATGGTTTCATTTATCACTATAAAGTTTGTATTTGTTTTAAAGGGTTTGTATTTATTATACGGAGTTTATGTTTATTATATGATGTTTGCATTTATTCTTGCATATGGGAGCCAGCAAGGCAGAGAGCAAGAAGGATAATTTATATTTATTTTGGTACCATTTGTATTTATTCTAGTGAGTTTGTATCTATTTTCATTGTATTTGTATTTATTCCATTAGAAGTTAGTATTTATCCTCATCTTTTATTATTTATTATAGGGATCCTTGGATAACCTAAGTTTTAGGGGCTAAGTTCTTATTTATTTTGGATGGTTTATGTTTGTCGCTACAGAATTTGTATTTATTTTAGAGGGTTTATATTTGTTATATGAAGTTTGTGTTTATTTTATGATAGTTTATATTTTATTTTCGCATGGAAGTATGCAAGGTAATGAGCAACTTCCTAAGTTTATTTTTATTCCGGGCCCATTTATGTTTATTCTTGGGAGTTTGTATTTATTCCACAAGAGATTGATGTTTATCTTTCTCTCTTGTTGTTTTTCATGGGATCCTTTGGATGATTTAAATTTTGGGGGTTGAGTTTATATTTATTCTAAATGATTTTTATTTATCATCATAGATTTATGTTTATTTAAAGACTTTGTGTTTATTATATGATGTTTCTATTCATTCTAGGATAATTTGTATTTATTTCTACTTGAGAGCTGGCAAGGTCGATATTAACTTTTTGAGTTTCTGTTTATCTTAGGCTTGTTTGTATTTATTCTGGAGAATTTGTATTTATTTTACTAGAAGTTAGTATTTATCCTCCGCTTTTATTGTTTATCATTAGGAGACCCTAAGATCACCCAATTCTTCAGAAGAAAATTTTTTATTTATTATGAAGAATATCTATTTATTTTAAAAAATAGTGTTTAACATATAAATTTTGTGCTGTACCACTCTTCATTTGTAATGACTAATTATTTGAAGCTCACAATCATCAACAAACATTAAACATACAAACCAAACAAAATAAATTATATCATTCTGTAAGAGTAATACATTTATTGACTATTATGTAAAATCGTATATCTTTACATCCTAATGACTGGACATATTATATACATCACTTACATACATCACCTATCCAAGTCAAAACAATTCCATCATAAATAGAATTATAGGCATATGATCTAAAACATTGATGAGCCTATGCTATTATCGAATTGTTCTTCCTCAAATAAATTGCCATTGATGTAGGCTTTAAAATCATCGACCTGTATGAAGTACAACCACATAGTAAGCCACAAAGAAAGGATTCTATCAAAGTGTAAAACTAATTAATTAAAAAAAAGTTTTTATTAATGTTTGTTTTGTATGTTCAAATATTATGACTTTTAATGATATTTCTTGCATATCCGTTATTTGTTTAATGCAACCTCTATTGGATGCTTGAAGCTGCTAAGTTTTTGTGATATTTAAGTACAACACGATTATCACTTATTTTTTTTTGCTTGGCTATACTATGTCATAGCTATTAGAAACTGAGTAGGGCTCTCATCTATAACACTTTATTCTTTAAGTAGGTTCTTCTTCAATATACATATTTTTATGATGATAGAATCCATTTTGTTCGTAACAAGATCATATGTTTTATAGAAAGTACAACCATTATATATTAATTTGAATAGTTTTCTATATAGCCCATTAAATCTTATAGTTCTTGACATTGTATCCTTCTGAAGTTCATTTTTGTGCCGTATTAACACCTCCTTCCTTTGTAGATTTCATCCAACACTTTAATATATAATGAGTAGGGATGCAGTGAATTCTTAAATAAACAAGAACTTTTAAGATATGAACATATAGAACAATGTTGAATTCAAACATTAGACACAAGTATGAAATTTTTTTATCCAACATAATACATATTATATACATATTACATAGTATGTTCTCTTATTTCGATTTTCATTTGAAGTATTAATCTCAGTAAATGATACAACTTGTACTTCTTGACCTCCTTCATGTCATGCATGGTAGTCATTTTGAGTTGCTTCCTAAAAAGCTCAAATATATTTATTGTGTATACTTTAAGAGCAAGCTTCTCGATTGGATACTTTGACCATAATATTGGTGGAAACATGGTGGGCATGTAAATTCTCCTCATTCTTTTGGTCATACTTGTTCTTCAAGATTGTTTCATACTGAGTAACAAACTTGAAAGTATTCATGTGATTATCAATATAATTATTAAACAAAGAGTGTATGCTTTCATTGTGTTGTGTTATAAATATGGAAGTGAAGAATATATGTCTAAAGTATGTGGCACCCATTGGTCTCGTTTGAATAGATGATCAATACATATTGGAGTCCAAGGAGTACCTTTTGATAAAGACATTCCAATGATGCTAAAATTGCTGTGAAGAGATCGAAGTATTGAGTAATGGTGAAGATCTTCATTGAGTCCATTTGTATTAAAAGAATAGGAAAATGTTTTTTTGATATTTTTCAGGATATGCCACTTACAAAATTGATGGATAGTATTAGAAAAAATATACTTAATTACTTTTTTATTAATGGATTTGATCGGTTAAATGTATTTTAAGTGCTTGCCATATGGTATCTTTAGAAAAAATGGAACACCTAAATAAATGATTTGGTGTACTCATGTTGTACTAGTATACAATCGAATAAAATAGACTGCATGTAGTGGTAAATATCAATAAATGGTGTAAAAGCTATACTATATTTGTTCATCATAGATATAATGTTAAATGTCACTACATCACCGAAGTATTTGTAAGATAATCTTGACCTCTTATTAATTTAAAAAATATTTTGCACACTATTGTCAACATCTAATGCGATGGTATAAAAAAAAGTCTGGATCCTCAGCTTGTAGAGTTTGGAAATGATTAACTATTGTTTATAGAACAATATTGAATAAATGTTTTCATAGGTTGATTTTAAGGCTACTAAGATTCTTTCTAGTAAAGCTTATATTTCGTATACCTCCATGCAGTTATGAGAGCATTCATGATTTATTAAGTAGGAATATTTTGCTCATATAAAGTTCCTGGTCTTCTTTGGTGATCTTTTTGTATAATTAGAAGAAGCATATTTTAGATGGACTATGAATGAGCTCATGATTATGAACATTATGAAACATTGTGACCTTCTACTTACTAACTTCATTCTTTCTAATGCTCATTTTTATTTTGCATCTAGTGCGAATGCTCTATCCTTGCACGATGTTGTAGGTGCTGTAGGATATTGCCCATCAATCAACATATTGATCTTAGGCTTATAAATCCCTTTTATATAATATATGAATTCTTTTCTAATGATTTTCTTACCCTTGGAGTATTAATAAGATAATCCTTTTCAAATATCAAATCCTTTATGATAAAAGCATACTAGTTGTAGGCTCCCATTGCTTCTTTTTAAGTATCGAAGACCATGCTTTCATACAATACTAAATTATTAGTATTTCCTGGGTTTGGAGTCTGGTTAGTACAATCTACTCGCTCAAAAGCCCTATTTATATGATCAAAGTTGGTTGAGTTGGAAGTATCATTGAGTGAAATATAATCATCTGCATTACTTCCTCTAAAATTATTTGGTATGCTAAACACGGCTGTCATGTTATCATCGTACATACTTTCTATATCCATCATATATGTAATTTGATAAAATTATTGTCAATGAAATAGAATTAATATAAATAGCATTCAAATGCATATATTCTATTAAGTAATGTATATTGTGTTCAAGATTGAGTTGGAGATCCTACTTAAAAACTTAGTTTTACTAATGCATATCAAATATATGTATAGCGCCCTAGTTTTTTAGTACAAGTAGTTAAGAGGGCTAGGGGCTATGATTTGCATCAAACTTATGAAAGAATACTTACTACGCACTTGCTGAACAAGTTTCCTTGAAGGTCAAATGGAGATTACCAGTTTTAGAGGGACCAATCATTTTACTTATAGGGAGGATCTAAAGTAGCGAAAGGCCGTAGCTTTTATGAGTGTTCAGCACAATATGGCACAGTATGCCATCAGTATAAATGAAGCGTACAAGAGTCACTAGCACGAGATAGATTTAATGCCAATCTGGAAGTGATTTGTTAAGTCAGATTTTTCAGTGGCTACCTATTGTAGAATCGTCGATAACCTGGCTACCAATATCATATGTATAAAGACTGACTATATAGGTATACTGAAAAACGTTTAGCAAGTCAAGGGATGCATATTAGGTGTTTTTCTATTTGCTAGGAGCTTGTGTTTGTCCTCTAATTAAGTAATAGTGGTTAAGATGTACCTTGCACTCAAGAGGTGGAAAACAAAGAATTTTAATGATTGGCCGTTGACAATGTAACCCTTTCTTTGCTCTCATATTCATTTAGCTTTAGATGAATGTAATCCTTGAGCTTTATTCCTATAAGAAAAAGGGGGATAGGGGATGGGATTTCGACGAGGGAGAAGCAGAGAGCTATGGGGCTGGGGAGAGAAGGCAGTGACTAGGGAGTTAGAGTGATGATGCTTCGACCGATGAGATAGAGAGAGAGTGGAAAGGGGTCTCCAATGGCGCAGGACAAAGGGCTTGGTGGATGGTTCCAATGAGAGATAGATATAAGGAAGAGAGAGAGTAAGAGAGAGAGAGAATGAGAGGATGAGCTAAAGGGAGAAATAGAGGTTAGGTGGATAGTACCAATGAGTGATAGAGATAAAGATGATAAATACTAACTTAGCGGTATCGAGAGAGGGAGAGAGAATCGAAGGTCAGGTCAGAAAGAGAGAGCTTGGGTAGTTTATGCCGATGAGAGAGAGAGAGAGAGAGAGGGAGTTAGATACTCCATTGCCATTTGAAACAAAAGAGAGAGGATGAGTGTTCCCATTCCCATTAAGGCTTACTTTTTCTTCATTTCAAATAGATAGGGATCTGACCAGATTTAGGCCCAAATCCGATTTACCTAAGCCCAATCTCTCTCTCTCTCTCTCTCTCTCTCTCTCTCTCTCTCTCTCTATATATATATATATATATATATATATATATATATATATATGCTAAATTATTTATGAGAATATAATTTAGGAACTATATCTAATTCAGAATGGCTGAGATGATTTTAGACAAAATTCTTCCACATGCCCTAAATTTTGAGTGGAACAGAAGAACCCAATTTACAAAATGGAAAAACATCTGTTTGCAGTGAAGCACCTTACCTTTCTATGGCATTTGAAACAAAAATCAAGCCGTAATGTATGATATACCTCATCAATCATAATATATAAAACGATAACATCAAGCAAGGGGCCTCTGGATAGAGAGAAAAAATCATTTATATGATTATATATTTTATTAAAAACTAAAAGATATAAATGAAAATTATATAATTTATCTATTATGATTAATAATATATAATTAGCTAATTGTTGAGTTTAGGTCAAGTATACTGGATCTTGTGGGATTTTATCAAACAAGCTCTAAAAGCGTTAAAAGTATCTCACTTCTAGACACACAAGTCTATATTGCTACTCTATGGTACGATGTGTTTTTATTGATCTACACTGTAAAACAGTCTTTCTGATTGAAGATGATGAACCGAAAAACATCATCTCTGTTAATAAACTACTTATCCTTTTATCTGGTTTTGTGGCTTGCTTCTTAAATAAAACATGTTTCATTTATTTTCTAAGAAAGTTTCATTTTAAAATTTAAACGCTATCATTCAATTTCTTTTACCTTTTTTCCTTAAAATTGACACCAAATCATCTGCAACACAAAGCTTTCCCATTTCTATGCACCACTCCAACAGCGTTCACTTGTATTAATTTAAAATCTTAGACTACCTTGATGATATTTGTATTTATTCTTTGCCAAAATGTCTTCTGTTTCTCATTTCCGGTAATTTAGTCATGAGCGCATTTTTAATGGATTGAAACAAATATAAGAAATTCAAAGATTCAGGAGTGAGGTAACAACATAATCGAACTTACAATTTATAAATCTAATTAAATTAGCCTAAATTTTACCGGCCCCTCTAGCGCCTTCTACCTTAACGAGAGAAGCATGTGAGGCATGTCCGGTAGAGGTCAATCATTTACCTATATGATTCCAAACAACCACAATATCCATGGGATTTGGATTGTATCTTTTGCACAAAAAAAAAAATATTTGATCTTTTTTGGAGATGTAAACCATTTGATCTCAAAGCACTCTAATATGTTTTTTTATCGACTTGCACAAAGCTAGAAGTAGCTATTACACGATGCAAAAGGAGATGAATCCTTCTGTGACGCGAACGGTACAATCCAAACTTTTAATCAAGTCCAAAAGAAAAGGAAGGGAAAGATTTAGGAAAAAAAGAAAAAAAAAAAGAAAAAAAAAAAAAGAGTATTCGAGTATCTCATCACTAAGAAACTATATACTTAAAAAAAAAAAGGGTCATGGCAGATTAAATTTAGAGGAAGCAATCCACCACCATAGCAGTCTTCTCAACAAACTCGAAACTAAGCCCTACTTTCCGGCACTCCACGTTGTCTAGCATCTCCGTCGGCGGCAGGTTGAGGTCCAGCCACAGCACCCTCTTGCCATCAGGCTTGTTCTCCGCGAGTCCAGACCTTAACCCCTCGGTTGCGGGCCGGTGGCGCCTCATGTGGCCCCCCAGGGCCTGCCCAATGGCGAACTCCAGCCCACAGATGGAGCATTCGTGCAGCTTCGGTTTCGCGAGCGCGTTCTGGGCCTGGCCATGGTCGTCGCCCATCAGCCTCGGCTTCTTGTGGCTCGCCCGGTGGCCGCCCAGCGCTTGGAACGACGGGAACTGGCGGTTGCACGTCTTGCACTCGAAAACGCGGCCTGGCGAGTCTTGGGTCAAGTGGCCTATCTCTTGCCCACCCCGAGCCAGAAGCATGAGAACGTTAGCCATGTCGATGCTCTCTACCCGATCACCTTCTCTAAGTCTCTTCATCTTTTAGATAACAAACGTTTTAGGGTTTGATTGAATGGAAAATTTGAGGCACGGATATGTCTATTTATAGGCTTCTTCAGAGTTCTAACTTATTATGCGACAAGGAATCGTCTTCCTATGATGTGGACCTTTGTGAGGATCCAAGAGCGCCTTTAGAGGTCCGGGGAGCTGCCTTGCTGAAACGTCACTTGGGTTTGCTTTTGGGTGACACGTAAGGGTGAGATAGTGGTGACGAGAGGATGCTATTTTGAAAGTTTGTCGTCCTTTCCTTCTAGAGCCATTAGAGTGGCCCCTCCCTTCTCCCCTCTGATCTTACGGGAGTTTGAAAAGAGAGTGAGAACGAGTCAGCAAAACTGTGTGATTACATCACCACCGGTAAAACAGAGGGAGGGAGGAGCAAAATGGGAATTGGATTTGCTTTGCCTCGGAGGAAACGTGTCGCGCCGTTGAATACCACGGCCAGACGCGGTTTGCACGAGGACTCGTGCGACTCGTTTCACACACGAATGGCTGCTGCTGCTTGCTAGTCTAGCAGGTGCACCGTCGCGAAGGAAGTACTAGTATGCGCATCATGAATGTTTTCGAAAGACAACGTCAATAACTTGGTCGCAAATCATAATCACTGCATTCATATGAAACGCTGCTTGAGAACGTTCGGTTCAACTATTGACTTATGATTTAACTGCATCTTGAATTTTGATGGTGGGAGTGGATCTCCAAATGTTTCAGTAGTGGTGATCTACCCACTCTGGCGGGTCAATTGTTACCATCAAGAGCAGTTGTCGGTTATCGTCATAAGAGATGATGGTAACAAATTAATGAAAATATTTTATATTATTAAATTATTTTATTCTATAAAATATTTTCTTTATTATTTTTAATTATTGCAGATGATATTACAAATTTACAAGTTTAATTAGTATGCCATTATAACATTTTAGTCGGAAATTAAAGGAAGAATAGATGCTGCCATAAGAAAACGACGGCCGTGCCGGGTGGTAGGTTTAATTTGCGGTCGATGGTTCGAGACTAGAGTAGCTTGGGTAGGTCGCTGAAGTAAGCATCGGCAGTTGGAGGAGGAAAGTTCGTTTGGAGCTGGACTTTGGAATGCAAACGACGATGCCGGTTCCACTTGGGCAGTGTAAAAAGTCTCATAAAACATGGGGCACATAACCACCACCTAATCTTCTTCTGACTTGCTACCTCTCGTTTCCGTGTTCGGGCCGTTTCGTAAGAACTCTCGTAAAAAGTCTCATTAAGAATGGCCCTAAGAGTCCGACCCTTCTTTTCCTTGATCGAAACGTGAAAGAAGAGAGCTGCACGATTGAGAAATCTGCAGAGCGAGATAGGCACCGGTTGAACTGCGAGAATTCGTGGACTTTTTATCCCACTATATTGAACTCCACTGCCTTACGAAAGGCGCACGCAACCCATGCCTATTCAAACGTAAAACGATTGTCTTATGGGAAATTGCGGCACTCAGTTGTTGATGTAATCCGGTTCTAGATTATGAAGTTATGATTCTTATCAAAAATAACTTGTGGATTTTTCTTCAAAAAGGAAGATATTAAGATATATTAGAATACGTGATTTTTTTTTTTTTATAAAAAAATAAAGCACAGGACGGAGAAAGATGGCCACGTACTCTTACTTTAAATAATGAAAAAATTATCTGAGAAAATAATTATATAATAATTCTGGTAGTGTTTCCCATTGTAAGCTGAAAATCTGACTTTGAAATTTTGGCGGTGATTCCTTGTAATGCATTTTGGAAGAATAGCATGCCGTGACGTGTCAAATTATGACCCACATCGCTTATTGGAGTGGCAACGAAGCTTCCTTGGACACCACATCGCACCTGTGACTTCGAGGTATGTTGACAATTTTCTCCCTATTAAAGTAATTACGGTAGCAAAGTCAGTGCACGCCAACTTAATGTACAAAAAATTAGCGGTGTCCCATTGGAAACCGTCGTCTAGGTCTATAAGATTGTGGACCGGAGAAATACCTTGTTCCCACGTTATGACTTTGCTAACTGTTCCTTGATGCATTTAAATTCCCAATGGTTGGTTACCGACGGCGTGGATTTGAGGTGGCTACGTTGGACTATGAGTCGGATGCGTTTCAAGCTTTTGCAGAGGCTTCACCAACCGCCTCAATTTTTTCATCCACCCTCAATCGTGTCAGATTAGCTTCCCTGATCTCGACTAGACTAGCACAGACAACCAGTAGCGTCGGCACTGACATAATCTTGATCACGATGCCATCTACAATATACGTCAAATTGCTTCAAAATATCGTATCAAGCCCTACATGGGTTATACTTGCGTAATTCTTTAAACTAATCATTTTGCATGCGTGAGTCTCGTAGATCTTTTAATCCATCGAACAGCCACTTTGACATCCACAATGGTCATTGTTAGCAACTCAAACCTCGCAATCCATATAGATTTGACCCCAGATCTATTTCACTTGCTTAAGGTCTTTGATCGGCAGTGTCTCGTCCGTTGGGGGAACTTCATTTGATTGGTTGGTCCTGGTTACCTTTTTGTTGATATGGTTGTTAATTGAGGTAAGCAGGGCATCATGTATCAGGCGTGGTTTTTTGTTTATCTCGCAAGGAAGCATCATATGTTATTAAATATATAACTAACATAAGGCTGGAGCTTCCCATATCGGCTAACATGCTTTGGCCACTTCGATCGCCGCTTCTTGTTTTCGCGAACAGCTACCCAATTTAGTAGGTGGTGGAGGTGTTGGCATGTCGTAAGCATGAGATCAGGAAAATACCTACCTATTTGCTATATTAGATACCAGCATAGTCTTGAAATGGAAAAGAGAGAAGGGGAAAAAAAACCTTCATTTGGAAATGGAGGTGGGAATTGGTTATGAAAACTTGGATTGAGATTTTGAAACTTCTAACATATCGAGGAGGGAAGGATCCCCATCTCACAAAATCAAAATCCTATTTTTTAGATTTTAGTTTTAGATTGATATTTATATTTTCTTCATTTCTTATCTTATCAGTATAAGATGGTGGTTGTTTGATAGACATGCAATTTGTATTAAAAAATAAAGAAGGAAGAGGAGCTTAGGGTTGGCAATTTTATCATCTAACTCATGAACTTGACCCACCTGATTCAGTTTAAACAGATCCAGGCTTGATAATAAACAACTCTATGTCTTATGAATGGATCGATCTAGCCTAAATAATGTTTTAAATGGGTCGGATTCAATTTAAATTCTTGATCATTTTAAATCATTTTAGTTTGTTTATAATCTATTTATGATCAATTTAAATTGTTTAACTTTATGCTACTGATTATTAAATAGATAATTTGCATCCGATTCGAGTTATTCGCTTGACTGAAAAGAGGGTGGCGTTTGATTTTGGATTTTTTTTGGTGTCTAACAAACGGATTAGATTTGGATTGGCATATATATATGATATGATCTATGTTTAATCTATTCATTATCGATATGCAATACTACGATTTTCATAAAATTACATGTATATCGATGTGATGGTTGGCAGTATTGATTTAACTTATTGCTTGAGGGCCAAGAAAGGCTGACTTTCACCTCCTTTCTCTTTTTCAGCTGCCTTTTTGCTTATTGAAGAGATATCAGGCATTCGTTTGAACTTTGACGGACTAGCGTCTACGTAGAACTAATGCCTAAATATCTCCCACCGCATGTTTGTAATCCTAATTCTTAAATATTTGAGGAAACATTAAAGTGAGTAAATGTCTCTCCTGTGATACTGTTGTTATAGATAACCAAACTACATCTAATGGCTATCAAAACCACTTGGCTTATCAACATCACCAAATCATCTGGTTACCAAAATCATTTGTCGAAGTTCATGGAACACCTATCATGATTTCTCATAATAATTTGAAGTTAAACAGACTTGGATTATGATCTGACTCACATCCCTTTTGCAATATAATTTTTACAAGAAAAGAAACAAAAAAAATAGGCACCAGCTAACTTGCCAACATGAGTTGAAAAGTGAAGGTACAAAGTGAGGAGGTTAGGTATGCCATCTAGTGTTGGATTACTAATTTGGTTGTCCAATTGATGAACTTGTAGAAGAGAGCAAAGGTCAAAAAAGGTGGTTTCGAAGCCAGCAAGAGCCATACTTTATTCTTGAAACCACTGATGATGGTGTGTCTGATAAGTTATCCATTGGGAACCCCTGATGTGGATCCACGCAACCAGTGTCGGCAGATACTAAATAGCCACTGGTGAAATTGAAGGGCCGCAAGCTTTATAGTTTAGAGCAGTATTTAGTGCACCAATAATTTTTACAGATGAGGCCCGCAAAATATGATCTAATCCAGTAATTCGGTCCATATTTTATTTACTATAAATAAATTTAAATTTAGACTAAAGAAATTTGGATCATAAATAAATCAATCTATTTAACTTATTTAATATTTAAATCTAATTTAAATTTTAAATATTTAATCCATTTAATATTCAGATTGAATTGAATCAGATAATCTATTTAATTTATTTAACTTAAAATCTGCTTAATCTATTTAAAACATACTTAACTTATTTTTTAATCTATTTAATCTGATCTGATTTAACTTATTTTTTAATCTATTTAATCTGATCTGATTAATCTATTTAATTCGTTAAAAAATTATTTAATATATTTAATCTAATTTCATCCATTTTAAATAGATTAAATGAGTTGGATTGGATTATCTATTTTAATAAATAGATTGGATTTATGTCTGAATTTTTAGCTTGTCTAGTAAATATATTAGATTTGGACCGATGATTTTTTGATTTGATTCATATAAATCCAACCATATACGATCCAATTGCCTTAAGGCCCTTTAGAAATTTATCCTAAGTGTTTGAGCTTTTTTTTTCTAAAGAAAAGACTTTATTTCTTATTTATTTATTTAATGATGTATATGTGAAATATTATGCATCGTATCAAAAATCCAATTGATACTCTCACTTTGTTGGTTTACTTATCCAATCGATGATGAAGCATGTGCCGCAATTTCAACACTTCAAACAAGCATGGCCGGCTCTTGGCCATCATCAAAAGTTCCAAAACGCAACCTTGGATCCAAACTAATTATTATTGCCTAAAATTCAGTGTATTACGTTCCAAATTCTGAAATTGTCCCTTCAGATAATTATAAATTGGAAGTCCCGTATACTTGTGAAAGGTTGCCGTATTTGTATGAGCATCATGGTAATGGAGTCATTTGATGAACCTGCGTAGTTATGATTGGTAAAGAGAAGATCCTTAATCAAGGAACGATACATAAATGTGTCTGCATGCATGGGATCTGAAATAACTGACGATATCCAGCTGCATTGATAATAAGGTAATCTTGTAGCATGATATATAATGGTGAGAATCAGCATTAAAAGTGACGCATCGACCCCAAGTGATAATTTGTTGAAAACAAATCCTTTATTGCTTGTTTGATCTCTTCTAAAAGGATTAGAAAAGGACCTGGTTGCAACTCCCGGTCCAAAGTCCCCGTTTGTTTGTTTGGCTGCCAGCATTTGCCTTCAACTAATTCTTACCATCTGGAAGCTCCTAATCCTGTTGGTCCATTGCTTCAATCCAACTACCGAGCTTTAGGTGTCAGTGACCCAACAACCTTGCATGCCCACTGCTACCATGTTGGTGAGTCAAATGCGTTTTGGTAAACAAAGTCAGTCAAATCCTTGGAAATCGGTTATCAGGCGCAGAATTAGAGTCATTCTCAAGCCTGAACTGGCCCGATTACGATCCCTAAAAAGAAACCAATCAGCGGTCTTGCTTTCTAAATTCGATAGGAACTCTGGACCTAACAAAGTCACTCAAGCATCTGTACTTTTATTAAGATGGGAAATCTAAATTACTTGCTAAACAAACAAGAAGGGAAGAAACTTTAGATGCTAGGGAAGAAAGCAAACTTTGATTATGACTTTGTTGGATTTTCTCCAACTAGGAAAACAAGTAGGGACATTAATAATTTTGGACTTGAATAGCTTTAGGTATGCATCAGATTCTATTGCTCGGATCTAGGCCAAGCCCATGTTATATAATCGAAGATAAAAGAATTTAGAGTTAACTAATTATATGAGGAAAAAAAATTAAATTTAAAGTTATTTTAAAAAATTGAAATTACTCCGAATTTGAGTGAACCTCTTATTGGTTATTTCAGAAAAAAATATCGACCGTTTTGGAGTCCGCACACAAAAAAATGAAATCAGAAACCTTTCACATATATTTCCCTCAACACATGCACAGGATTTTTTTTTTTTTAAAAAAGCAAAATTCACAATAAATTTTGTAGGTCTCTTCTTATTTATTTTAGAAAGCAAAATTAAATTTTAATTATTTTAGGAAAGATATTAGCTGTTTACATGCGATAAACAAAAAAAACAGGAATTTAAAATTATTTTAGAAATCTGTTAACTAATTCCGCGTATGCAAAAAAAAAAAAAAAAAGAAGTTGAGAAAAAAATTGAATGAAATCCCCATATCTATACCCATTAAATAGATAGAGGAGAGAAAACTCAACCCATTTCCAAAATTCGAAAGAATTAGAAGAAATGCGTATTGTGCGGATACCGTTCTTGCATGATACAATGATTCTATTTTAGCGGGCTGAAGTTTTTTCCGTGGTTTGAACCGGGCCTAACACGAGTGACTGAAGGTCCAGGTCCAGTGCTATAAGTCCAAAAGTTGGCTTCAAGTGTGGGCCGTTTGGAATACATAGGTCGAGTTCAAGGCCCGGCCGGGAAGCACGGGTTATGAATGTTTTCAACCGCTTTCGACCCTTCGCGGTGGGACAGCTGTCTTCTCTCGATCGCCACCATCCAGCGGCCGATATCACCTGGTATATATATACGGACCACGTTAGCCTCCATGGGTCTTCATCGGTAGCTTCCGTTCTTACCCTGGCTGGCTCTGTTTTCATTTCGGCTCTCTGGAGCTCTTTGTGCATCTCTCTGGTCGGTGATTGAATCCGGTCGATTTCTCCACTTCCATCTTCTTGATATGGTAACTTATTCGAGTTCTTTCTTTCTTTTTTCGTTCGTTCGTTGATCTGATTCGGATCTCATACGTAGTTTTTCCCCATCCGATTTATGTATATGTTCTTGAATTCTATGAATTTAGGGTTTTTTAAGATCTAGGAGTTTCTACATCTTTTTCTGTTTAGATCTTTAACCTTGTTAGCGAAATCATTGGAGGAATTCCAGATCTGGGGATTCTTGGCTGGATTGCTCTCGTTCTTGGTATCAAACGACTGAGTAAACCCTAACATCTTGGGTGTTTCGGGACGAAAATACGTCGTTTCTATGGGGATCCTGAAAGATCAGTAGTCGGAGTATCTGCAATATCTGACTAGGCTCGTCATTGGAAGATACAACGGAACAAGATCAAGAACTTGGAGTTTTATAAGATCTGTAGTTTTCATCTTTCTTATCTGTTTGGAGCTTGAAATTTATTAAGGACACTATTGAAGAAATATCATACCTCATAATTCTTGGCGTAATTCCTTTCGTTCTTGGAATCAAAATAACATATAAATCCTGAGAGCTTTGATGTTTCTTATCTGTTTGGATCACTTGTCGTTAGTGAGTTCATCTTTCAATATTTTCTTTATGGTGATGAAGATAAGTACTTAGAGGAGCTGGAAACCCTAATTAGGCTGATTGATTTGTAGATGTAAATCAAACCGAGATCAAGAAGAGATACGTGCTAATATTACAAGGAAAGGATACTGCTGAGAAGATATTAAACTTTTAGGGTGACCGACCCCATTATCACTTCTATAGGAATTTGTGTATCTTGCTGACAGGCACATTCATGGGAAAGTGTGCCTCTGGGAGCAACCACTGAGTTGGTGCCTCCAGAAACATATACCCGTTATTGCTGGATTTTAATTCAAGAAAACATCTTGTAATGCTATCTTCTTTCCCATGTGATAACTTTGATGATAGTTCAACAGCCAATTTAATGATTAATGGAGGATATATATGAAACGTTAATGGTATAGCATCAATTCAGAAAAGAAATACAAGTCTGTCTATCCATAAGGTAACATGCTGGTTGCTGTAGCATCAATTGGTTCAAAATATACTAGTTTTGTTGCTAATTTGGTCTTCACCTATTCTCAATGCACTTACATTGTGATAATTTGAGTTCTATTCATTCTTCTAATGTTATGGATTGCAGCAATATTTTGGTGCCATATTTTCTGCTTGTACATATGAAATATCCTTCTGAATAGGTCTCCTTTTACAATATGATTTTAATTTCATGTTAGCTGGCTTTAGATCTCCATACATGATTTGCATCAACATCTAGGATAACAATGTGATATATCATACAATTGATATTAGTACCACATTTACTTACAGATTCATTATGTAGTCATCAGTTTTTAATTGTTTTAAAATGTTGTCTTGGCTGTGAGTCAGCAATAAGGACTCCAAAATTTACATCAAGCTTTCATGTTTTCTTCCTAATACTTAAAATTCAACATGCAATAAAGATTGAAAGAGGCCATGGTATATAGTTTTCAAGTTGATTGAAATGAAAAGGACAAACTTATGGTTGTATGGATGATTTGATGAAAAAAGTTACAGTTTAACCTACAAGATATAGATGATTGTATATTAAACCTAGTCTCCCTAATCCCAAATTTACAATTCTATAATTTGGAAGTATGATCTTGGCAAATCATGAATCATAAGGTCGTGGGCATCATTTTCGCTCTATTAAGTCTTATTACAATAGTTACTGGTTGGGCGTTTGTATGATCTCTTTTGGATGATCATTGAGATTCATATCCTCTACCATGTTGAGCTGTTGTAGTGGCTTTTACATTTTGGCTATGGTGGTGGCAGCATGGCGGCAGCAAAGAGTTTGGTGATTGCTTCTTTGTTCTTTTTTTTTTTTTTTGGTGATCTCTTTTTTTGGTGGTGCCGGAGGGAGGAGGGGGGCAGGATATAGATGTTTTTAATGAATATTGGATATTATGTTGCTACTTATCCAGTCACATATTAAAGTACCATTTCTTCATGGTGATATCTTTTCAATATTAAGTCAACTATTCGTTAGGTTTTCTTTTTAAAAAAATCTAAACAGAAGCACAAGACCTGATCACATAGTTTGAAATTGATTTTCCAGAATTTGGGTAAGAAAATTTACCTCAAATTCATCATCGCACAACATAAACAATTGTAGAAATTGTCAAACAATTGGTGAGATCTGATGATAGGCAATGCTATTGTTTACTCTCCTACATGAAATGCAAGTTGTCAATTCCACTCCTGTAAGGTTTAACATACAATTATACACTGGCATATAACCCAAGGGCCTTGATGGAAGGAATGGGAAAGAATGACTTCAAGTATTCATTGTTCAAATATCAAATCTAAAACCTTCTGGTTTTATGCGGGAATTTTGCTTGCACTACATGTATAAATTCTAACATATAATTATGGAAGTAAATCTGGTAGGTTCATATTAAAGATGAATGCTGGTTTTGTGCCTATATATATCATAATATATTTGTATTGACGAGCCTTATTTTATCAGCTTGGGTGCCCTTAATCTGTCCTGCTTTACAATCAATTCCACTTCAAGTTGAAGCCTAGAAGTCCATTCTCATTCCTTGTGAACAACTTATTTTTGGGCTTCCCATTCTTTCTAGAACCTTCCAGGCTCATGATTCAAGGACTTCGTATAAATTTGAAAGCATCAACAAATGCCCTCTTGTAGCTTCCATTAAGGTTACTTCAGACTCCAATTTTATTTTCTTGTACTTTAATTTGGATTTGAGCCTTCCACTCCTTATCAAGGCCCACGTTTTTGTAGACATGGCAAAGTTGCCCTCCGATGCATCTGTAAAGAGTGCTGAAAGATAAGATCTTAAGGCTTAATTCTCAAGGTGACCCCTAGGAACTACTTATTCTCCATTAGTTGTTCATATACATGTTCTTGTTCATTCATAAACATCCATAAGTACCTTTCATATTTTCTTCTCCCATCAAAAATTACCTCTTATTGTACTTTGTGAAGCTTTGTCTTTCACAGGCTGATATACATCATGTATTGGTTCATGAATATGGCTACATTTAGAAAAAGAACAGCAAAAGGTGACTCACAAAGTCTACCAAATTAATAGTTGTCCTTTCATCTAGGGGAAATCGAAATAGCAGAAAATTTTGAATGGTTGTGGTAGTAATTGACGATACACCAAGACATATTCACGATTACAAATTCTTCAGCAATTTTTTTTTTATGTTTGCAGGAGGCTTGTCCGTCAATCAAAAACATTCTTCTTTTTGACTCTGAGGGGAAACGAGTAGCTGTAAAATATTATGCAGATGACTGGCCAACACTTGCTGCAAAATTGGCATATGAAAAATCTGTATTTACTAAGACACTGAAGACAAATGCTCGATCTGAAGGTGACATTAATGCAATTTCAATTTTACATACTGTATAGAATTTCTGACTGTTGCATTATCTTGCAAGTGAAGGGTTATATAATTACTTGCTTGACAAATTCAATGAATTTTTTTGGCTAAAAATATGGAACTCTTATAAAAACCTCGCACTATTATATTTCTTTAATCTTGTTTGCATGCTGCATTTTACCATTAGAATGCTTGTGATTTGTGTATGTAATCTTAACTTAAAAGGGAATTTTGGGCAAGGGATAGGCAAGCTTTTGTAGAAGAGAATATTCTTTCACCAATTGATGTCCATTGGTCTATGAATTATCGAATATATCCATGAGGTATGTAATTAACTAGAAAAGGAGTCAACTAGCAAGGCAT
Organism: Cocos nucifera; assembly: GCA_006176705.1. Classification (NCBI taxonomy): domain Eukaryota; kingdom Viridiplantae; phylum Streptophyta; class Magnoliopsida; order Arecales; family Arecaceae; genus Cocos; species Cocos nucifera. The sequence continues at coordinate 31,230 of QRFJ01003122.1, read as the reverse complement.
CTCTCCATATTATTAAAATAAATAGCATGAAATTTCTCACGTAGAACATGTCTAAAAAGTGGATACCTTAGATTATAATACTTTATGATGGTGCTCCTCAATATTAGCTAGATGTTGTGGGCATGGTATGGATTATCAAGGGCAGAAGTTCATGTTTCCCCAAATTTATGCCATACCCTTAGTGCATTTGCCCTTTTCCAAATGTTTCAAATTATTTTAAGCCCTCATGGTCTATAATGTGTTTGTTGCAAGCTATGTCATGTATATTTGCATGCATTTTTTATGCCTCCCTATTTACCCTGTCCCACCTTGGCATGGTTTTGGAATAGGACAGGTTTCAAAATATTGGTGTTTGCAAGGCATCTCATGTATTGGTGCATGCATTTTTATTTTTTATGTTTTAGAATCTGCTTGCCTTGGCACTCAATGCAGTTGGGGAGTGCAGTCTGCTTGCAACAACTATACTACCATCCCCAACCTCTTCCCCCTTTGTCGACTTTATGGGTGATGTCAATTTCCATCCAAAGCAACAAGCAGGTTGGCAGAGAGATGTAATTTATGAGATTTTCTTTGAGTGAAAAATATATATGATTATGGCATAATCTTAGGACTCATTTAGTTGACAAGAATAAGAGGGGAGAAAGTGTGGTCAAAGGGAAAATAAAGAAATTTTCCTCTTGTTTGATTGGAGTTTTCAAAGAAGAAAGATTGAAAAGAAGCATTCTCAGGGAATAAACTTTCTATGTTTCACGGAAAAGAAAACCCAGGGACATGAGTTCTTAGCAATTCAATGGAAAGAAAATTGAGATTTTTTTTTTTTTCTAAAAGTGCTCTTGAAGCCATGAATAGAATAGGGTAAGATCTTTTCCTTTATCAAAGATATAATAGGTATTTTAAACTATTTTTCCAGATAAGTTGATGCTCAACCAAACATAAAAATGTGTTATTTTTCTATAGTCAACCAAACATGTGAAAACCACAACTTCCTAGAAAAAAATATTCCAATAAAAGAATTTTCTTCCCACGAACCAAATGAATTTGTTCTCCCTAATTTGATAGATGGGAGAACTTGCACCATTGAGATAGGCGTAGTCCTGGATGACATAAATTGTCTTCTTTCTTGTGCTATATTTCATTTATGTGCCATCTTCATCAACTTTGAGATGTGATTTGATTGTGTTACTGTGTTTTGTCATCTATATAGAAGAGCTATGGACCTTTTTGTGTGCTGCTAATGAACTAGTTTTATTATTTACAGCTGAGGTAGCAATGTTTGACGGTTATATCATCGTGTACAAGTTTGTTCAAGATCTGCATTTTTTTGTTACTGCTGGAGATGATGAGAATGAGCTCATTATTGCCACGGTGCTCCAGGGATTCGTTGATGCAGTTGACCTTCTTCTCAGGTCTTGCCAGTTTTATTATTAGCACACCCTCCTATTAATCTTGACTTTTAGGTGCATAATTTGCAGTCTTGTTTTTATTTGAATCATCTTATGCATAAGATCTTAACTGCATTCCCCATTCTTCCAGGAATGAGGTGGATAAACGGACAGCACTTGAAAACCTGGATTTGATCCTTCTTTGCCTTGATGAAATTGTTGATGGAGGGTACAGACATGCTCCCTTTTTGCAATACCAGGCTAAACTATGACGTCCGTTATTTATTATTGTTTCTGCTATTTTCTTTAGTATTTCTTGTTGAGCAAGTAGGAATGTTACTACCTGTAAAAATAATTTAACTTGACTAGGTTAAGCTTATATAAAAGTAATTACCCCCAAAAAAAAAAGAAAATGGAAAAAAAAAAAGGGAAAGAAAGACACAGATCCTCTCGTCAGGATGACACTGCAAATTCTGCAAAATGGTGGGTGTCATCAGGACATTGACAAAGAATTATAGGAGCAATCTTGAAGGAATGTGCTCATGCTCCTGGATATTGAGAAATAGAGAAAAAAATATATTGGGCTGCAAGGGTCATAAATGACTGCTCGGAAAATTACTTTTATCAAGCCGAACCTTTTAATATATATTTGCATGCTACTTGCTTTTGTTCATCAGCCGTATGAAAGATGTGTTGCTAAAGATTTTTTTCATTTTTGCCTTGCAGCATCATTCTTGAGACGGATGCTAATGTTATTGCTGGAAAAGTTGCAACGCAAAGTCTAGAAGGGGTTGGATCTTTGTCTGAGCAGGTGCTTACAACATTTATTTTTTTTTATACCCAAGTTTATTTAACGTAAATTGGGTAGTTACTAGCATTTTAATCTTTTCTGAAGTATGTTTCAATCTTTTGCCTGCAGACAATATCTCAAGCCCTAGCCACAGCTCGCGAACATTTGGCAAGATCCCTTCTTAGATGATGGGCTCTGTTTTATCCCTTCCCCCCTCTTTTTTTTTTTTTTTCCCTTCTTGTTGGTGGCGGCGGCGGTAACGAGGGATGGGGTTAATTGATTGTTTAAGCCAGTCAAGCCATATTTTTTTTTTTAAATTTATAGCTCAAATTTCTGAGCAGAAAGCAGCCACGAGGATTGAATATCCGGTTCTTTAAATTTTTCCAAGACAATGAGCTTGCAATTTATCGTAGGGAGGTTGTGATTGCATCATTTGTTAAGTGTTAAATTCGCACTAGGCAAATAAACATTAATTTTTAGTAAGTTATATTGTAATCCTTATTTTGGGAGGCACTGACTTCTGCAGGCGTACAGATTTTTGCTTGACGTCTACAGAGGTCTCGTTCGTTGGACTGCTGTCTACAAACTTACCATGAGCAGGTCAAGACTTGGCTATTGCTCTCGAGTAAAATAAAAGGTACATCTCTTAATAAATTCATATAATAGAGAACCCTTTCAATCATGATCTCACAAGACAAGCTGCTCGAGCGGCTCAGCTACTACCGAGCTCAAATAATTTGAATAAATTTGAGTCAAATTCAAATAGCAAGGTACACACATACATATATATATATATATATATATATATATATATATATATATATATATATATATATATATATATATATATATATATATATATATACACACACACATTCATACATGTATGTATGTATGTATATGAATGTATGTATGTGTACACATTCATACATATACATGTATGTATGTGTGTGTCTATATATGCACACACACATACATATATATGTATATAAGTATCTGCATGTATGTATGTACAAATGTATGTAAACATACATATATGTATGTATGTTTACATACATATATATGTGTTGGTAAAGAATTTGGTTAATGTCGAATCAAACTAGAGTGGAGGAGGATGAGATCACCGTTGGTGATCTGCAAAATAAAGTTTCGTCTGGAGTTGAGGGTGGTGGCTTCAGTAGGATCTTCCGACGATCAAGTCAGCTTTTCTGACCAACAGAAATGGAATACTCAGAAGAAAATTCGATGGAGTTTTTAGAGGAAAAGAGAAGAGCTTAGAGGAAACATATCTGAAGGATTTCTTTTATAGACGAAACTTGAATGATGGTGATGATCATACCATTTGGTAGCGAACCGTTCGAGACCGCATGGGGTTCGGTATGGAGAGAGATGTTGTCGGACTGGTAGTGGCGGTCATGTTGTTTGGTTGTGGGCCGCATGGGGCTTGTTATGGAGAGAACGGTGTCGTCAGACTGGTAGTGCAGCCATGTCGTTCGATCGTTGGCTACATAGGACTTGTTACGGAGAGAGCAATGTCGTCAAACAGTGGTGGCCATGTCGTCTAATGGAAGTATGCCTTCGGGGTTCGACTGCAAGAGTAATTCGAAATGAAGTTGGCCCCTTTACGAATTCGATTGCAGGAGCAATCCGAAAGGAGGTCGACTATCGGAGGAATCCAATTGCAGGAGCAATCTGGAAGAAGTTCGACTCTCGGAGGAGTTCAAACTACAGGAGCGATCCGAAAAGAGTTCGGCTCCTAAAGGAATCTGGCTGAAGAAAAATTCTGGAAGAAGTTCGGCCCTAGGAGGAGTTCGACTGTAGGAGCGATCCGGAAGGAGTTCGGTTTCTGAAGAAATCTGATTGCAGGAGCAGTTTGAAAGGAGTTCGGCTAGGGCTCGATCGTTGAGGAGTTCGGTCGGAGCTCGGCCACTGAGTTCGGAGGGAGTTTGGCTATTGTAGGAGTTCGACTGAAGGAGAATCTTGGAGGAAGTTTGGCTTTCATAGGAGTTCGACTGGAGGAGAACCTCGAAGGGAGTTCGGCTAGGGCTCGATCGTTGAGGAGTTCGGTCGGGGCTCGGCCACTGAGTTCGGAGGGAGTTTGGCTACTGTAGGAGTTCGACTGAAGGAGAATCTTGGAGGAAGTTCAGCTTCCATAGGAATCCGACTGGAGGAGAACCTCGAAGGGAGATCGACTTCCGTAGGGATCCAATTGGAGGAAAACCTCGGAGGAAGTTCGGCTCCCATGGGAGTCCGACTGAAGGAGTATGGAGGAAGTTTGGCTCCCATAGGAGTCCGATTGGAGCTCAACCGCTGAGGAGTTCGATCGGTTGAAGGGATTCGACTAAGACTTGGTTGTTGGAAAGTTCGAAAGGAGTTCGGCTGCTGAGAAGTTTGTCCGGTTGAAGTGATTCGGCTAAGACTCGGCCGCTGGGGAGTTCGGAAGGGGCTCGGCCGCTGAGGAGTTCGGCTAGGGCTTCGACCGCTAAAGCTCTTCCGTGACTACTAGTTGCATTAGGCTGAGCATCAGACTGGACTTCAGCATAAGCGGGGTTTATCCCCAATAATAGTTTTCCCCACTTTCGAGTTCAAAACTTGAAGGGAGTACAAAAAAGGATGACTGTCGAAGTTCCTCTTCAAGGGCTCTGCGCTCCAGATCGAAGCTCAGGGGAGATCTCATCTCCAACCAAAGTTGTTGAAGCTCGAGGGAGATCTTATCTCCAGTCAAAGTTAACTCGGTCGCTCGGGAGAGATCTTATCTCCTACAACCAAGGTTGAAGCTCGGAGAAGATCTTATCTCCTGCAGTCGAGGTTGGCTCGGGGGAGATCTTATCTTCTGCAGCCGAGGTTGAAGCTCGAAGGAGATCTTATCTCCTGCAACCAAGATCGAAGGTTGGGCTCCTTGGGGGAGATCTTATCTCCAGCAATTGAGGTTGAAGATTGAGCTCCTTGGGGAGATATTATCTTCAGTAGTCGAGGTTAAAGGTCGGGGAAGATCTTATCTTTTGCAATCGAGGTTGAAGTTCGAGAGAGATCTTATCTCCTGTAGCCGAGGTTGGCCCGATCGCTCAAGAGAGATCTTATCTCTAGTCGAGGTTGACTTGGGCGCTCGGGAGAGATCTTATCTCTTGCAGTCGAAGTCGAAGGTTGAGCTTTTATTATCCACCAAAATGTGGCGTACATCATAGACGGCAATGTTCAAAGAGATTACAACCACGTCATTGTGCGAAAACTGGACCTCTTTGACATTCGCCTCGGTAAAGGTCACGGGTTTCTTGGTCCTCCATCTCTTCGTCGATCCCTTGGATCCACTGGCCTTTTCTTGCTAAAGTCTCCCGAGATGGTATTGATGACGTCGAGAGGCGATCGATCTTCTTATTGGCCCTCCCCTCTTGGTGGTTCAAGCTGCGGTAATGCCCTCGACGATCTTCTCATCCTTCAGGCCATCTCCGCAGGAATCGACCAAGTCTGCCTCGTCTAACGACCAAGTCATACATACATACGTATATATATTTATATATAGAGGTGGACTGAGCTCCGGTCGATCAAAGTTCAATTTAGATTCGATCAAATTTTTGATCGTTCGATCAACGTACATCTTCGAGTGCACATCTAAAAAAGTGCGCTGGTTGATGTGGACGAGTGCCTGAAAAAATAGTAAAAAAAATTCAAAAAAATCTGAATTTGAAAAAACTAAAAAAAATTCAAAAACAAAATTGAACCTAAAAAAATTTTTAAAAAAATCTAAAAAAAGTCTGAAAGAAAATTCAAAAAAATCTAATTTTTTATTTTATTATTAACTTTTTTTAGTATTTTTTTAGCCCGGAAGGTGCTTTCTGTGCTGGAAAAAAATAGAAAGGTTGAAAAAAAAATAAAAAAAATATTTTAGGCAAGCCCAAAAATTAAAAAGATTCAGAAAAAACCTTTAGAAAAAAACAAAAGAAGGCAAGAAGATGCCTTCTTTCAAAAGAAGGCTTCTTCTTTTTTTATTTTTTTAATTAATTAAAAAAAATTGAAGAAGGTGCCTTCATGCTTTTTTTTTTCTTTTTTTTTAGATTTTT
>QRFJ01003122.1:0-22500 GCA_006176705.1 Cocos nucifera | reverse complement strand
ATATCTCTATCCCATCTGAGATTGACTCGACTTAACTCGAATATCTACCGAGCCATATTCGAACTCGAACTTAAGATATTAAGGCTCAATTGATCTCGAATAACATTTTGAGTCCAAGTATTTTAAATCTAGCTGAGATTAAGCTTTTAGCTATTTAACTTGGCTCGACTCAATTGCACCCTTAAGTCTTGCTATCCTTAGAAGGGATGAGGCCTGAGCTCAATGTCTATTAACTGCTTTATCAAGGTATGTTACAACACGTCCCTTCTCCACCACATAACTCGCCAAGGGAAAGGCATCATTGTCCATAAATAAGCATATTCCGGAAGGGCCAATCACACAGTTAAAGCTATGGCTTGCACTGGCAGACTACACCATTCTGGCTTTCAGTTTCTAGGCTCAGGGGACCTCTTGCTGTTGCAACAATCTTGTCCGACCTATCAGAAAATGTTAGTAAGCAACAGAGATATGAATTCCTGTGAGCATAAAGGAATGCAAACATTGTTTTTACCTAGGGTTGGTTAGTTGATGCTAATTCTGGATAGATGGAAGCAAATTCTTAACCAAAATACAGGGTTAAGTGAAGAGTGTGCAAACTACAAAAGTTAAACCATATTTCCCCAGATGGAGCAGAATAGCAAGATGTAAAAGATTTCTAACCATTATCAAGAAGCAGGGAAGTACTCCATTAATTAATACAAACATTTATCTGCACCTGTTGAACAAGAAAATGCAATTCAATCCAAAAGGTTGATTTCTTCTTTTAAGCATTTTAAAACAGATGAAGCTCACCATTATATCCAGGCTGTTAAAAACTTCTTCAAAAATGCCCTACAACATGCAAATACCAGTGCCACCGATCTTATAACACAGTGAGCCCAATTACAAACCAAAATGATGTTGAAAAATCAACCTGAAATATGTATTGCTGAGATAAAAGGACCACGAAGTGAAGAGGCAATCAAACTAAATAACCAAAGTCATGTAATGAGAAGCCATCTAACAAAATTACCAAACAGAAGAGATGGAGATCACTAGGATTATGTTATCTGTGAGCCATCTCAAAACAGACAGGAGGCTTACATAATTAAAGTATTAAGCCAACAGTCAAAAACAGGAGCAAAGGCTTGATTTATTTTTCCCCCACCATTTCTGCCTTGATGATCCTAAGAACCCAAGTAGATGCATGTGAAATCACTCATAAATTAATGAATCAAAATCCATCCCTTACGTCCTCCACCCCCATTCCCCGCCCCACCCCAAGGCATGCAAGAAGAAGGAAAAAAGAACTTTACCTTCAAAAGTTAACAATGAATTTATGTTATCCGGCAAAAGAACCCTCTGGTTGTCCGCCCACCGTACAAGGTTTTTCCTAGACTTTTCTTTTCCCATCTCTTGATAGCAATGTCATTATATTGATTAACTGAGAACAAGGAACTGGAGTTGGTGAATCCTTGCAATGAAACCGAAAATGCCAAACAAACTTGAACACATGTTTTTCAGTAATGTCATTATATTATGATAACAATGGGAAAGTAGCCACCAAGCCTCAATAACCAGGGAGTAGGATGTCAACTGGAAGGGAAAAAAGGGGCAAAAGTTAGCTGGGGTTTTAATTGCAGTGTCAAATCAGTGGTAATGTGATCAAGGACAGGCTAGAAATTGGGTCTCTGCTTGACCTCAACAATACTTGATTTTCTAGTCACAAGAGGACCATAAAAGTTTATGAATAAACTAGTGTGACTTTCTTATCAGGGAGCCATGAACAACCACACATCCAATGCATGTCATGTACTCTGTGTATGTCTGTCTATACGTAGGTTATTCACAACATAAAAGTTGGTTAAAATCCTCAAATGCTAATACAAAGCGCTACCCTTGTACCAAAGTGGCAAGGAAACATAACCTATAAATTCCACAATGGTTTCCCTTCAACTTTTGAACATTCTCTAACATGCCATCCCTCATCTATAAACTCTCAGCTTCGTGCCACCAAGCCACAAAATGCCTTTTTGAATTTTAGGATTTTCCTTATCAAAACCAACCTGAATAGAAAAAGGATGTTTATACTTGGTTTAAGCTCTGATATGTGTTTCTAGAACTCAATACAGTTAACATGACCTACCCTTTTGACAATTACATGGCCTCTGTGAATGCCCAAACATGGCATATTTTCCAACTATATTGTAAGTTCCAGAAGTACCTATCAAAATATTTTTCTTAGATAAACCAATCGCATATTTTTAAATTAGCAAACCTAACAATTTGAACACAAATAAGCAGTTAAAACGTACAAATGAAGACAAACATAGGACTGGAACCATAATTTTAAGTATCCCTTTCCACCCTATAATCAGTCAATTTAAAGCTAACAACCAACTGGAAATAGAAAAGCGATATGAAAAGCATAATTAACCCCAATGAACATCTGCACATTTGCCGATGATCCATATCACCACAACAGACCGTTTCCTTTTCCACAAAGACAAATGGAAACCCAATCCAGGAACTCTCAGAAGGTGTTTATATTCTTTTTTCATGATGTTCTATTCTCCAAAAGACTATTAGATCCCATATCCCAAGAAAACAAACAACAACATGAAAAGAGAGAAACTATAAAGGAAATGGGATATGATTCAGCTTCAGAGGAACCTGATAAAATTGCTCAGTAATTCAATCATCTCCACCTTCTTTTTGGCTGATATCCCCAAACATTTGCTTGGAATCATCTTCCCTAAATTGGATGAAGGATGAATACGAGTCAGGCAACAACGTCGGCAAAACCCTAGCAACAGAAATAGAGAGGGGTTCCTGTTTGCCCTCCACCAGTGGCTTTTTTTGTGTTTTCATCCCCCCTCCCTCTCTTGCTTCCTCCACCCTATCAAATATGGCAGTTTTTTCTTCTTCTTTTCTCTTTCGAACTTAATGATAGAATTTTGTTAAAAAATGACCATACTCCATATAAGTTGACTTGGGTACATTACATTTCTTTCAATGAAAGCTGGCAGTCAAAGGCCAACTTTTTATCCTGAAACTTGCAATCGAATAAATATCATGCATCAAACTCATTAAAAAAGGTAAAAAAAAGTCATGCAAGAGAACTAATGCATGCATCCATATTGCAGTTTCAACGAACTAGACCTTACATGTGCAAGGCCACACCCAGGGCACACCTGCTTGGAGTCCCATGCTTTCACTGATCAACAATAAGAAGAAACAGCATCACGAGCTGGGAATGAAAAAAATAAAGAAATAGAAAGGTATTTTGGAATGGAAAAAAGAAGAAATAAACTGGACAAACACTCACGAATGCCAGCTTCAGAGTTTGCATATAACATAGAAGACAGTGGAAAATAGTGGAGTTGTCCAGATTACCTCTAACTTGCTATAGTTATCAACAATAACCGTCTAATTAAACAGTTGATGACTGGCTTGAGAATTCTAAGTAATAACAGTGGTAGCTATCTGATCATCGAATGTTTAGAACTGGAAAAAATATATATAGAGAATTTCAAGATATTAAAAACTTGAATTACTTGGCTTGTAGAGTGGTCAGTGTAATTGTCAGCAATGATTCTTAGATGGGGATGCATGAACTAGGGACAAGAAAAGAACTTTGTCTTCATGTTCTTGTTCAATATCTGAAAAAGAATCACCAACTCATAAAGGACCATCAAGCAGCTGTGAGGGCTATAAAGAAAGGAAGGAAGGAACACTTGCCAACAATAACCTACACTGATTCAAGCAACAATGAAGTGTCTTGACGATCTAGTTTCTGACTAACCAACTAACCAGCATCAGTATGAACAGAAATGATAGAAATAAAGTTTCGATGCTCTTTTGGGGAGGTAATCTTTCTGACAAGAACTGGGACAGCTTATCCCTCAGAATCAATTCATGCTGACCAGCAAAATTGCAAAATTGTTGCTTGTAACTTAGATCACACTGGTGACACAGCAGCATTTCATCCCACGCTGCATCTTCTAAGTCAATGACAGTATTGTGCTGCAAGCAGCAAACAAGAATTATTCTAGGCTATCATGCTTATCAAGTCTCCACATGTCGACCTGAATGATTTTCCAAGTATCCTTCAGCCTTGCCAATGCCCTCTGTGCCACCATTATGGTTGCCAAGTGCTGCCAGTTAAACTCAATTTTCAAGTCTGAAAGATTGTTTCCTTGGTAAGGAATGAGAAGCCAAGGAAGAAGAGAAAACCCCACATCTCAAATTATATACTCTCTTCACTACTGACCATCTGAAAGTTCTAGCTTCTTCCCCTTAAGCCTCAAATCTTTCTCACACAGTTGGAAGAAATCTGAATTCTGGAGCACTAGGAAGTCTTCGTGCACCATGGCCAGCCTGTGACAACATCTCGGAATCTCATATTAGGGTCCACAATAGCCTGCAATACCATGCTATAGTTCTTTGGATGATTGACCAATAACTTAGTGGGTCTGAGGAAGGCTGGCACATCTTGATGTGGGTGGTGTCTATGGCACCACAACAGATTGGAAGCCCTGGGTCTTTTCACATTTGGACTTTATTATCACCATTTCTTTAGAATTGGCCCACTTGAGGTGATGGTACCTCTCTCCTCTGCAGCCTCCACAAATTGCCAGGTCACTTGAGGGACAGTTTGATTGGTTGATCCCAAATAATAACCTTCCAGATGATAGTGAGTCACCCCAGAGCATAGCCTTCTCAAGGCAACAGCTATTTGGTCTTCAACACAGAACCTTGCCATCACTGCAGGCGAAGACTATTGTTCTACATCTTCCCTCACCAACAAGCATATGTAGTTGGAGTTTCTTCTTGAGGTCTTGAAGTTCGACTCAAATTTGTTCAACTCCCTTGATAAAGATAGGGGTCCTGAGTAGCCATGGAAAACAGAAACGAACATTCATGAACAAAGTAACTTCAAGAAATCTCAGTAGCATCCTGCCATATGAAAATTATTTAGCAGTGAAGAATGTTACCGCGACCAGAAAGGCACATGAGTGCCATGCAAAGACAGATTGACTAAGAAAAAAGTGAAAATATTGATTCTTAGCATGCATCATCATGCTCAGTCAAGAAGCAAAACATGCAGATGCAAATATGTGGATGTTTGAGTCCTATGCGAAATGACAAGCACCATGAGAATTTCTCCCCTTTGCTTATAACAGAATAGGAACTGCCAAAGAGAAGCAAGTAAAAAAAACTAGTGAGGTACTCAAGAATTTCTTGGTGCACGCAAAATGACAAGCAAACACCATCCAACTCTTGCAAAAGATTGGATTCAAAAGTACCATGGGTTAGAAAGCTTCTCTGGCTATCTTCGTCGCAATTTAGCCATGCCGATCAGCTGCATCGATGTAATAATTCATGAACATCCATGTTACAAGATAAAAGGAATTATGATGTTTTCAATTCTAAAAGCTAAAATGAAGGAAGACAGGTGAAGTCATCTATTTAGGTCCCAATAAGGACAGCTCGCTGAACCCAACCAACTGCATGAGTACAGCTCCTTGGACCCAACCAACTTCACTAGCACGCTCGGTTCAAACTCATGCTATAAAAGCGACATCTTGGGCCTCCGCCACAACAAGAAGCTGAACTTGTGGCGCATCACAAAGGACCGTTTTCCAATGTTACGAGATTCCAGTAACATGTGCTGGCTTGTGGCATCCGGGGAAAGGCATTTAGATAAATTTTAGATCCGAATCTAGGCTCCTCGGAGTGAAATAACTTGGGATCTCTTTAAGTTCCCAAAGGATCACTTTTCTTTTTCTTTTCTTTTAAAAAGAAGATAATTAATTTGGTGATGAGGATGGAGTTCGGATGCAAATCACCGTATCGAGATCCAATGACTTCACTAATTGAGCCGGTCGACATCCCAACAAGATTATAAGATTTGGGAATGATTGATCTTTTTTTTCATGATCTCAACTATTGGATCGCTCTTGCACAAATCTCGTAGCACTTCAATTTCTATCTTCGTCGATCTACATGGATCTCGAAGCAGCCATTGTGCGATCCGATGGTTGCCGCTTGCTATATGTTTCTGGCAAAAAGACCATATCAAGATGCACGCATCTACCAGTCGTTCATCATTGATTAGGCTGTAGCATGAATAAAACTGGCAGATTTGCAAGTGTTGCACGGCTGATTGGATGCACATAGAATCGCTCACATGCAACAATAAAGCAACGAAGCATAAAAATAGTGGTAACAGCGGGATAATGGAGGCAGGTAATACGAAATCAATTAAAAAAATTGGAAAGCACATAGTGCTATTTATAAAATTTCCATAGAAACATCATATCATGCATGACTCCTCACCGTTTGATTTAATTATCAAAAGCAATGCAAATGTTTTGGGGTCCACATGGAGTTGCATTATTTATTTCACGAGATCTTGAGCATGGTGAAGGAGATCAGATTCTCTACACTTTAATATTTAATGACATCAACACTTGCATGACCCGGAGGTCTACTATAATCTGTTTGTTAAGAAACACTACACTGATGTTTAAGCCTTTTAAATGCCTCAATCTTTGTTTGTTTTTTTTTTCCCTCCATTCCATGCCTCCCTTGCAAATATAAAATAATATATAGCTGCCCACATCAGCCTTTGTCATGCCATCCACTTATTTAACCGAACGTTACAAGCAAGTTGGGTGGTGTTGGGGATTCGTCCATGCAACCTTGGACAAGGTCAGGAAGCCTGCTTAACTACTTGAATGTGAATTCTATTTTCTTGGTTAGTTTCAATTCTCAACTTCTTCTTATGAATGAAACTTCAGTTCATTGTTCAACAGCGGCACTAGTTAACACTAAATTCTTAATGATAATCTGTGTCTCTCATCGCCTTTCACTCTGAATTGCAATATCGATCACTTTCTTTGATGATGAATAAATACAAATGCAACTTCTATCCTGATTGTAGCAAATAAAAATTTCGTGAAGTTGAATATCAGCTCAGCCCTTCACTCATCAGCATGCAAGGCTTTCTATATAAAACAAAAGACTGCCATAATTATTCTGAGAGCTCACGTCCTTCATTTAGCCTTCCAGCATTTTGACAATTCTGGCAGAGTAATAAAATATGCGCGCGCGCGGAGAGAGAGAGAGAGGTCTTTTTTGTAAAATACCAAACTATATGACTGATACTGGCAGCATTTACATGGAAATGCATTAAAGATTTCTTTGCATGTAATACTTTATGTGATTATCAAGAAAATTTAAAGAAAATTCAGCAAGGTAGAAACAAAAGCAGATTTCTTGTGTTCATCAGGAAGTCTAGGTTGACCAGGTGAATTGACGACCAACAGACTGTCAGCAGCAGGGCCTGTTACCCTACTTGGGTGGTGTTTCGAGGATGTGTGGCTGTTAAAAGCTTCTTATGGAATGAGTAAACATAAAATGTATATACAAGACTTCAGATTGCATAGATATATCCTAATCATCATAGCTTATCACATACATATTGACATTTAGTTTCCTTTAAAAACGAATATTGATTGTATACACTGCAAAATGTGCAACTGTTTAACATAGATCATAAATTGGTATAATCAACAGCCACTGATATACATTTGTGTGAGTCAAGTTTGCATTAAGATTTTTTAGTTGGAATTTCACACACTTGGTCCTTAGATTGTTGGTATCACTTGATGGATATTGCAGGACTTAAGAAACCAAAAACATCCAAAGAATGCAACTATCCATGCTGGAAATAATGGCTTACAATTTAGAAATAATAGACTCTGCTACTTACTACAGCCATCTATGTAATAGATAACATCCAGTCAACATCTTTGACTTAAATAGATTAAATATGCAAAACAGCTCATAATATTTGAAAATGATGTTTTTCTTAGCATCTAGTATACAATCTTTGACAATCAGAACTGATAAGCATGACTTAAGTAGGAATGCTAGCTTTGTTCCTATACACACCAAAGAATAGCAGGTCAGGGAGCAAGATGACACGAAGGCAGAAGAACTAGCACAACATATCAGAAAGACAAGATGCTTACCACTAAGCTCAAAAGTAACAGGCTTCAGGCCTCAAGGGATCTAAGGTAGGCCGCTTGCATTACTAGTGGTTAGAGCAGAATATAGAACATGACTTCCAGCAGCAGATGATCCAAGAAACAGAAGTAAAAACCAAAAAAAAATGAAACCATTTTTAGATTCATAGAAAACAGAGATTTCAATCAACTAAAAGAATTTTACAATAAGGTACCTTGAACTAATTAACACGATCAAAGAAAAAGAACATAGACAGCAAAGTGTAGCAAAAAAAATGATACCAGATAATAAGCGCTATCTTTTTTTCCTCTTCCCTCATTTGAGAAAATCGCAAACATGATCTCAGCACAACAATGCAGAGCATTGTAATATTACAGGAGAGAACTTCTTCTTGATGTAACAACAAAGAGCATTCAACATAAAGGCAGAAGAAGACCGGGAATTGAGAGCATTCTTACAAATACATACAGCAAAATACAGATATAGATGTCTAGAATATGGTATAAAATAGAAGAGACAGAGAAAAGAAAATCTGACTGGAAAGGTCCAGAATATTGAAATTTACTTAAGGCAGTTTTAACACACATACTGGGACAATGTCAGCTCATATTAGGGCAGAAGTTGATAATGCCACTTAAAGTAACATTGAGGTTATATTTCACTAAAGCAATTCCTTTCAAAAATCACATTAGGAGACTGAACTGAACTGAAAAGATAGAGGTTTTGAGGAAAAAAGAATGGCGATCAACATTTTAACCATTCATACAACATCTCAGTGCTGGCAAGCAAATAAATGGCAGGGACTTTGTCAAAATGGATATGAGAAGGCATGAACTAGTGATGGATGTAATCTTGATAGAAATAAAGTTGACACACAGAATATTATTACAAACAGTAGATGTAACTGACATGGAAAAGCTGATAATAATATATGTCCATCTCACCAAAAAATAGCAGAAACCAAATGAGATTCCAACTTTCAGGAAGTTGTGTTTTCGATATAGGCAATTTGATTAAAAAATAACTCCAAAACCAAACAAGATGGAATACCTATGAAGGTCTTCAAATAATTGGAAAAATTGTGCCCCATTGTCTCTTTTTGGCAACCTCAAGAGAAATTTGAGCTGCCTTTTTTTTTCCTAAGCTGTTTTATATGAAAAACACAATCTACACAAGTCAAAAGCTCCATATTAAAAAAATCTTTCTACACAGGCATCTGTGCCTATCTTCAGTCTATTAAAGAAACAAATTTACGCTATGGGCATTCATTTTTCCCATTCTTTATCACCCAGTAACCCTCTATATATGTTTTGTTTTGTTTTGTTTTAAAAATTAAAAATGATTGAACAAGAATAAACCAATAGTGTACTCCAAAACTTACCCCCTAGAAAAAACATCATTGTAGCCTATAAGCATGATATGGAAAATCGAAACTTACATTGACACAAAAATAAACCCCATCTTGTCTATTGGAAATGGCTCTATGATTCTACTTCACCATCAGTTCCACTCCTACAAAGAGACCTCCCATATGCCAATTTTGCCCCTCACCCCTCTTCTTTCTTTTCTAACCCATTCATCCTACATTTGATTTTTAATCTTCATCTGAGTCATCTCTTGCCAACTGTTTAAATGGTTCAACGATCTCAAAAAATTCTCTCTTACTTCTCATCCATATATTGCTTTTTGCATGCACCATCTACTTGTTTATTTAATCTATTGCCCTGTTTACCACATATCCACCTCAGAAACCTCATCTTGGTTTCTCAAATGTTTTTATGCCCACGATGCCATTTAACTTCAAGTGATCTGATTTGTATTACAAATTTGGTCTCATAGTTATCTCATGATATCTCTTCAATACTCTCAATGGCATCTTACAATCACTTAAAAGTCCTAACTGAAATATGCCCTTCAGTATAGTAATCTATTTTAGCAATATACGGTCCCTTGGTCCTCTATGGAAATTATGGAAGGGCATAATCATAACGCCCGCCAATCTGGACAAATAAAGAGCATTGACATCTGCACCATGTGACAAAGGCAAGAAATTTTTGTCCTGACTAGCTTGCAACCTACAATCACATGCCTGCTGATCCAAACAAATAGAGAGTAACAACATTTGCATTATGTGGCAGAAAAACAATAAGGCCATGATCTAGACACCATGAAAACTAATCAAATGCAGAGTATCGGCATCCACCTTATGCGACAAAGCCAGCATTTGAGCAAGAAATTCATCCTCTAAATAGATCCCTCCAGTGATCCCACCAAATTTTAGTCCTTTTAAACACCCATTAGTATCAAAAACAAAAGCAGAATTCTTGGGCCAGATCCGTCATCTAGATGCCAGTCTTAACTGATGTAATCCACTACTCCTTCCTGATTGCATAGTGTCATGGTTTGTTCCGGTTCCAACAAGATTTCTCCGGGTATAGATGAATTATCTCTCTAGATTGCATCAACCAGTCAAGATTTCCAGGAGGACATTCACATCAAACCATATCTCAATACGCATAAAAGGAATTTCGATACAGACCCGTATTAATGCATTTGCAGAAACACCATTATAAGAACAAGAACCGAATCAAACCCTCACCCCCAGGGAGAAAAAAACACACACACACACGCACAGAGAGAGAGAGAGAGAGAGAGAGAGAATCCAAGAATTGAACCCCCGCCTTGAAAACGAACACGAAACCGTTCAAGAAGTCAGCCTCATCGATTTCGAGAGCAGCAAGCAAACTAAACAACAGCACAATACGGCAAGAACGTCACATAAATGGGGGAGTATAAAGGAGGACAAGCAGAAAGCGAAAGAAACCTGCAGAAATCCTTCTTGAGAAGCCATCCCACCAATCTCCAGGCTCCTGACCGGAATCCATCGGCCCTTCGCCGGCCGCATACCTCTCGGCCTTCTTTTCGGCACCCTTCCTCTTCTTAAACCCTCCTACAGATCCCATGAGAACCGACTCCAACTCTCCGACGCCAGCGAGAAGAAGCCGAGTCAGAAGCTCGAGAAACCTGCCGACAAGGGAAAGAAAAGGATCAAAAAAGACACAAGGAATCGAGAGGAGGGGAACGGAAAACAAGAGCCGTCGTTCCAAGCCCAGATTCCATTCAAGAATGGGAGGAAACGAGACGGAGATCAGCGAGCGAAGGTGGAGAGGAATGGAGGATCTCCGGAGGGAAGCATGCAAGGCTGGAAGGAGAGAGAGATCTGAAGCCGCTTTAGGTTGCTTCGCGCAAGTATCTTACCCAAATTATCACAAAATCTTGAAAGAAATATCAGCCCGTAACAAACATCCCCGTGTTGTTACGCTAGCAAAGGACCCGCGCCATGCAGCGGGCTTAGCCAAAAAAAACATAGTTTTAAAATATATAATTTTATTCAAAAATTCATAAAATTATAATAAAATTAATGCACTTTCAATTTTTTTTATTATCCTAAAAAAAATTCCATGACTATTATGAAAAAAAATATATTATAAAAAAATAAATCAAAAAATATAAAGAAAATAAATTAGTTGGATAATATTAAGTTACCCAATGTAAAGTTTTTTCTTAGATGATGATGTTCTCTATAAAATTTTTTAAAAAAATTATATAAAAAAATAGTTCTAAATAATCGATTAGAAAAATTTATTACCCCTTCTTCAACAGTAGCCTGTTGAAAAATTTCAAAAGTAGTTCTAAATAAAACATATTTTACTATTATATTACATTATTTTTAAATAATATTTTACTATTTTATTTTAAAAATAAAATAATAAAAATATTAATAACATGTTATTAATAAAAATATATTATTAATAATGATATATTATTAAAATAATATTTTATTATTATGTTTTTAAAAATTAAAATTTTTAAAAATAATATGTTAGTATATAAATAGTATTTTAAAATTAATAATAAAAATATTATTTTTTAAAAAATACTTAAAAAAATTCTAGATTGACTCAGTAAGTGAAGTTGCTAAATTTTTATTATTAATAAAATAATTAAAATTTATTATTATTACTAAAATAATATTTTATTATTTTATTAAAATAATAAGATACTTTTAATAATGTTTACTAAAATAATGTTTTATTATTTTTTAATAATAACATATTTTTCTAAAATAATATTTTATTTTTTTAATAATAATATATTTTTAAAAATAATATTTTTAAAAAATAATATGCTATTATTATTTTTTTGAAAAATATTTTTTTAAAAAATAATATACTATTATATAAATATTTTTAAAATTAATAATAAAAATATTTTTTTTTCTTTCTTTTTTTCTTCCCCTCCCCAAATTTTTTTTTCTATTTTCTTTTTTTTCATTTTTATCCTTTCCCTTCCATTTCTTCGCAGCACCCTCCCCTCCCCTCCCCTCCCCTCTCCTTCCTCGGCCCCGCCTCATTGCCATCCATACCCCGCCGCACCACCCCCCGCACTCTCTGTGGCCCCACCCCACCATTGTTCCTTCTCTTCCTTTCCCCGATCTTGCAAATCATTCGGTGGAAAAAAAATAATAAAATGCGTAGGAGAATGAAAAAAAAAAAAAAAAAAATCGTATGTTAAAGATGCGTTTTCTCCTAAAATCCCATCTGCTACGTGCGAGTTTATTTTTTTATTTTATTTTTCTATAAAATTTTATATCATTTTAAAATTGCATGTTGAACATGTGACTTCAAATCCAAAATCGTATGATCAACATGCGATTTCGCCACATTACCTCCACCTCACCACAACTAGGATAGTTTTGAAAATAAATTTTAAAAAATAATATTTTTAAAAATAAATATTAAAAAAATAATATTTAAAAAAAATTTCAAAATAACATAGTTTTAGTACATATAATTTTATTCAAAAATTTATAAAATTATAGTAAAATTAATGTTGTTTCAATTTATTCTTTTTTATTATTCTAAAAAAATTCACCAATGTTATGAAATATATATATATATTATAAAAAAATATAGTAAAAAATATAGCAAAGATAAATTAGTTGGACAATATTACATTACCCGATGCGGAGTTTTTTCTTGGATGGTGGTGTCATCAGTTCTCTATAATTTTTTTTTAAAAAAAAGTTATATAAAAAAATAGTTCTAAATAATATATTAGAAAAGTTTATTACCTGATTAAGAAGAAGCTTTTCTAAGAGTAATCAATTGAAAAATTTTTGAATGCAAATATTTTTTGGGAGTAGTAATTACTACTTCCTTCGAAAGTTGTAGTGAAAAAGATTCCTTCATGCGAGCTGCCAATAAAAAGATCGCTATCCCAAAAAAATTTTATCATTCAAAAATTACGATTAGCATCTTCACTATATTACTGGCCTAACATAATTTAAAAAATATAAAAGTTATCGATGATCTTTTCAATGACATTGGAAAGAATAAATCTATTTGATCTTGGATCGATGGCGAGATTACATACTGGTATGCCAATTAATTATTGAGTCAATTTTTTGAATATAATAAAATTGGTATCGGTAGTGTCATCCTCGACCACTACATTCAACCTAAAAAAATAAGATAATAAAGAAGCACATTGATTTGAAAGGGAAATCAATTTTATAATTACCCATAATAATTCAAAAAAAAATCTTATTTATTTACTATGGCACTAGAGGTTGATCATTTTTGTTATATTGGTTGCACCAAAAGTTATCACCGTATGTTTTAATTACAGATCTACAATTGTAGCATGCTTTGTACCACTAATTATAGGAGGTATCGCTTTTATTTTTGATCGACACGTAAATTTTATATCCTATAAAGAAAAAGTAAGTGGTTATAGAAAAATATGCATACAATTGCACTGTCATATCACTTAGTTGTATCAAGCATTGTACCTAAGCGGTTTTAGATCCATCTCTAATAATTCTTTAATTATTTTTTTTATTTCCCATTGCTTCATAGCCAAGATCAACCAACGAAGCTTGTTTTTCTTATATAAATATGATTACAGCTATTGTCCTATTGAGTCTGTATATCATAAAATCAATTTATAAATTTAAACATATATAAACTATATTTTCTCAATTTATAAGATAACAAATTATATATCTTAATTTGGCCCAATAATTTTCTATTTCGAGAATCTATGCGTCTATATAATACCTAGATGCCAAAAAATTGGATAGGTAAATTTTATTTATATATTTAAGATATCGTCAATATTCTATGATTATCGTTTGAAATTTACAAGAATAAATTTTTTGTATAGAGAAGAAAGTATCTCTATATATTCTAATAGTCATGCCTGTCAAAATAATTATCACTAGACCAGTTAGTTTCATTGTCCGAATAAGTTATACGTCAAGCTCTTCAAAAAAAAAATTTCAAAGCGTGATCGATATCTTCTATGTACTGCATTATTATTGATGGATATTTTTTTTAATATGCCAAAATATATTAAAGAGAGAAAAATTTAAATAGTCAATGTAGTTTAACTTATCAAAAATTATAAGTTTGGGTTCATTACTCTAAATCTTCAATTTTTATATATATTTTTTAATAGCTTTTTGCCTGACATTTATTTCTCCAACGTTCCTAACAACTATAATATGGCCTATCACAACTACAAAGAGAAGAGATAGTCAGTCAATATATATCTCTTAAAATTTTTAAAATCATGCATTATTATGCAAATCTATACCTGTTCGATATGTATCATTACAATGTCTGGAAGGTAGTTTATCAAAACCTACAAAATGGAATTTCTAAAATAGTATGAACTTGTATCATCATCAACTTGTTGCACATTGGTCCATCTATTGAAGTAAATAATATATTGATGGAGAGCAGTTTTGAAATTTTCGTTATTTGAGGCAACATTAAATTTTTGTATAAAATAAACTTTTTCTTTCATTGGCGAATTCTTGAAATGCAAAGCATCCTCCTTTCGAATAGATGCTTGAATCATAGAGTTCTATATAAAGTAAAAATATCTATAAACTCAAAAAAATCATTCACTGTAGGAAAATATAGATAAAATTAAAAAAATCAAAGATACTAATTGCTTCATTAAGCAAGATACAGTTAACACTTATTAGTCGATTATTAGCATTCGAATTTTTTGAGTCCCATATATGCCAAACTCTAGCTTTGATTGTCCATGTGCGTATTTCTAAATTCAATTACAAAAGTAAGTTATAATCCATTTGCTTTTTTTTACCATGTTTGATGATACGACAGCATCTACTATTAATGTAGCTATATAAATTAGGTAAATAAAATATAAAATATGAAAAGTAAATACCTAAAGGTAAGTCAGAAAAGATTTCTATGTAAATAATATTCTTTGTAAATATTTTCGGTATATCTTGCTCATTTTTTATGAGAATTTTTAAATCTTCATACAAAGAAACACGTGAAAGAGCAACATATAGTTGACCATGAAAAAATACCAGTTTGGGCATATACAAACCAATTTTTTTCAATGTTTACCCCTGACTTTTGTTAACTATCATTGTATAGCAAAGTCTCACTAAAAATTATTTTCTTTTAAAAATAAATGGCTATTTTATTTTTGTGACTTGCATTATAATCCGAGGGATGCAAACTTTCTCACCAATATGATTTTCAGTAATTATTACTGCTTTGAGTACTTTTGATGTTAATTTGGTTGTAAGAAGTCTTGTTTCATTGCAAAGCCCATCATTTTGGTTAATGTTTCTTAATAGCATGATCGAAACACCTACCTTAGCTTTAAATCATGATTTAGGATTTCATTAAATTTTAGAGAGTTTAAAAATTTTGGTGGATAAAGAATATCTTCCATAATCATGTCAGTTGATATTTTGAATATTATATCTATACTTAAGAAAGCTTATTCTTCAGTTGGCACTAATGAAAGCATATGCAATTTCACCTCATCAACCACATCATTCATAGATGTAATGATAACTGGTTCTTTCAGATATGTAAGATCTTTATAATATTTTCTGAAATCTTAATAAACTTATGAAGTAATATGTTTTATATAGTCTCTATCAGCTTTCACAATAAAAGCATCTCGAATACTAATCCAATTTAGTTCTTCTTCTTCATCATGAAATTTGCATGTTGATATTTTTCCATCACCAACAGTCAAAACCCATTTGCTAAAGTCAACCAGCATCCTTTGATATTCATCACTACTATTGCTATTAAACAGCCTCATGCTCTTTTTTAATATGTAGATCCAGAAATATAATCGGCTTATTGATGCATTAATTGTGTCAACTCTTCCACCTTCAATAATAACTAGAAGAATCTATCTAAAATCCCCACTAAGCAATACTATTTTACCTCCAAATGGTTTTTCATCTATTTCTAAATTATCTGATTGCAAAATATCTTTTAGAGATATATCTAGCGCTTCGAAGCAGTTTTTGTGATTCATTAGAGCTTCGTCCCAGATTATTAAACTTGTAGATTTAATCAATATTGCAAGTTATGTTTTCTTTTTTATTTCATATGTTGAATGCTCATCAATGTGAATAGAAATTTTAGATCTTGAATGTACTATTCGATCATCCAGAAGTAATAAAGATGCAATTCTAGATGATGCTACTGTCAAAATAATTTTTTTTTCCAAGCATATTTTTATGTTAATTATTTGCCAAAAATATATTTTTTTAGTCTCTCCATGGCCATATACAAAAAAACAAACGGTCCTTATTTTTCTCAATAGAATCTAATACAAAGTCATAAATAACTCTCTATTCTTCATTCAAGCCTTTAAATAATTTAAATTTTTTTATATTTTATATATATTATAATCTATTTTTTATTAATAATTTATTGATTATTTCTTGCACCATGACTTTGTAATCAAAAGAGAGCAACAATTTTTGTTGAATAATTTCTCTAGTTCAACCAAAATATAATTTTTTAGCTGAACTTCTAGAATATGTAAATTAGATATCTCTAAAGTATTTCTTATCCTGCAAAGCACATCATCTCCAAAGAGTTTCCAATGGATTTTTAAGAGTTTGTTCGAATCGGCTATCTCACAATATGATGATGCTCAATATGAAGCTTCATCCAATGCTTCGTGTCATTCTTTATCATCACCTAATAATCCAAGAGCACTACAAGCAGACTGGAAAGTTAGATGACGAATATCATTAACAGTTTTTATCTCACCATAACTTTATGGTCCTTTGATAACATTCAGAAATATTCTTAGGTAATATAATTCACCAAAACTTGGGTGTATATAAACAATTCTTTCGATCTGATTTTTCTACTTTCTTTGGGTCCATATTTTATCTTTAGATTCCACACCTATTTCATCGAAAATTCAGCATCTCGTAAATGTATTGCATCTTTACATATTTTGTTCATTTCCATCCATTCAATAAACATGATTTTATCTATATTCTCGGTTGAGCATGCTTACTAAATTCTTATTTCTATGATAGGTTATAGCATGTATCATTGGAAGATGCAAAACTAATCGTTCGATTAATTGTTGGTTCTATGAAATATATATCAAACTAAAATAGCCTCCATATAGATTCATATGTGGATAAATATCTATAGTCCAAATATGTTTTTATTTCATCAACTTGTTTATACTGCCATTCTCTGATGTCTACATTTGTTATCATATTTTCTATAATAATAGCTCTTATTCTGTCCACACCTTTATTAATGTATTTGAAAAGATATTTAATCATTTTTGACTTGTTACACCACTCAACATTAATATGAGCTTGATATTTAACCAATATTCTTAAATTATAAGGGATGACATATCTATTATCAAGCTCAATGCCATTTTTCATAATATAATGTCTGCCATCTCTTCTCCCATAAAATGAAAAACTATTTTCATCGATCGTTATTTCTGATCGAAACTTTTTAGAAAAAAAATTGGAGCAGTATCCGTTCAACATACACGATGATTTTAAATTAGCAGATCCATATGGTCCATGCATCATAAATTTTTTAACTATGTCATATCTAATGATATTGTTATTTTTATCTGGTATTTCTGTAGATATAATAGAATCAATGTTCGATGATGTTGGGTACTTATTTTCTAAATTCAACCATAATAAGATATGAATATGTGGAAGTTCTCATTTTTAAAACTCTATTGTATATAAAATTGAAAGAAAAAAAATATTAAAAATTTAACCATAAGTAAGTATCATTTATTTCATCATAATAGATAATAACACACCTGCAACCGATCTTCCAAAATAAATTTTTTGGTATTATCTGATATCAATTCGTCCAATTTAATTTTGAAAATTCTACTAACAATATCAGATCTATCTTCAAGCTTCTGACCAAAAATAATATTCATAGCTTCTTGGATTTCAGACCATTATGTATTATAGGTGAATGTAATAAAAAAATCAGAATGTCCATGATATCTACAAATTGCCATTGCATCTTGATAATTCTGGATCATGTATCTTAGACTTTTAGTAAAACTTAATGGTAATATTATTCTCTTTCCAATTGTATTTTCATCAACATCTTCTCTTATTACTGCATCTTTAATACCTTTATAAATTTTCAATCTTAAATCCTTCTGATTTCTTCTGATGTAAGATAATCTTTCTTCTTCAATACATGAGAAAGCATCCACTATATAATGCTGAAATAATCTACCTCCTCTTATTAATGTTGTCCTTTCATTAATTCTTTGCTATAATCTATATGCATAAAACTTTCTCATTATTATATACTATCTTGTAGTTGAACATTTATGAAGACAATTTCTATATTTTATATCTACTCTATAGCCATCCTCACCAAATGAAAATAAAATCGGATACTGCATAAATATGAAGCTAGGATGCAAATTACTAATTTATTTCAATTCTTTAGTTTTATGCTCAACAATAATATTTCGATACTGGTCGACTTATCCAAGATCACCAACTATCAAACTAGCTATTTCAGCACATGAGGATTGTAGTATTGTGTAGTATCTTCTCTGCATTTTTCTATCAATCTTAACTATGCTGGCGAGAAATCTGATTTTCTAAAATGATCTCTAGCCATTCTGAAAGCTCGAACAATTTCATTTTCTTGATCAAATATATTCATTAAACCTTCAACCACTCCATGGTCAATCTTATATTCATCTTTATCAGAAATTAGTGCAATAATTCTATTATCCACCTCATTTTCTATATTATATATATATATAATTATGCAAATCTTGATTTCTATCCATCATTCGGTAGCAACGAACTAATCCTATGATGGTTTTGATCATTGATTCGAAAAATATAAGGCCCAGGTTTGGTATTGATCTCATTATCAATCTTTGCCCCTATTGACGTAGAATCTGATCATCGCCGGAATCAGCTGAAGTGGAGGTGGATGAGGTCACCGTCGGGGACCTACAAAATAAAGTTTCATTCGAAGTCGGTGGGGGGTGGCTCCGACAGGATTCTCCGACGATCAAGTCAGCTCTGACCAACAGGAATGGAGTGCTCGAAAATAAATTTCACAGAGCTTAGAGAAGAGGAAAGCTTAGAGCTTAGAGATCAGAGGTTCCATCATAGCTTTCAAGTTGAGGGAGCTTGAAGTTTGGTGGGATGGGCTCTTACATAATCTAAAGGGAGAAAAGAGGATCGACGTGGACGTCAGCATGATGAGTCGGGACGACGTGGTCGAGCTCTTCAATCTGTCGATCCATCTTCCACAGTCTGTGATCAAGGGCATCGTCCTGATCGCAGAACTTAGGAGACTTTCGGCTACAAATGAAAAAGATCTCCTCTAGAGGAGAACCATGATTCAAACATGAATTTTCGACTCTCTGCTTTCCTTTTCAAGGGGCGGCGGGCACACCGACCCGAGTATCCTTCCTTGGGGTCGATTTTCGATATTCGAATGATAGATTTTTTGGTGGAGTCACCACCATAGGCTGCTGCATGGCCCGCATTGCATCCATGACGTCACGAACCTATCGGACGAGTAGGTTGAACTGCTCCATATTTACCATGAGTATAGATGGAACCTGAGTTGCCGAGGCTGAAGCAGGAGCAGACGGATCTAAATGGGATCGGAACGCGAAGATCGTCGATCGTCGAGTCGAGGCTCTCCTAGGAGGTATTTTCTCTTTGGAAAAGAACTCTAAGAAGAGAGATCTCTAGAGAGGGAAAAGAAAAATTATCACCGACCACTCCTTTAAGAATAAGAAAACCTTAGAGGTTCGGTCCCTTCCTCCAGAGCCAATCTATTGACGTAGAATCTGATCGTCGTCGGAATCAACTAGAGCGGAGGTGGACGAGGTCACCACCGGAGACCTACAAAATAAAGTTTCGTTTGGAGTTGGTGGGGTGGTCGGTAGTCCCCAATAGTCCTCACGGAATGGGTCGAAATAGTACCAACTTAAGAAGAAAGAAAAGCAATGGAGGTCTTTTTTAACTATGTAGCCGAATCCCGGCAAAGTAGCGAAACTGATGCGTGCTAATTTATAGCTATGGCAAGTGCACCAGTCGATCAAGTAATAAAGTGAATGAGTAGAGTATCGTCCCTAGAGGATTGGAAAATAAGTACTGAAAAGCTCTTTCCTATGCTTTATTTAGAAGATCGATTTATGAGAATAAGAAATTAAAAAAAATAAAAAAAATAATTAAAAGTTTTTAATTAAATAGAGAGAGTGTAAATTATTAGGGTTTTAAATTCAAGAGCAATGGATTACTAAGGCAATCGGTTCACCAACTCAGTCAATACAATATTCAGATTTTTAGATTAATTTTATTTCATGTGACGGTGGAGTCTCCTAATTTATTCACTATCCTTTGGTCCAGGCATAGCAAAATCTATTAATATTTATTAATTACCCTTTGGTCCAGGTGTAATTTAAATAAATATTAATGCATTAGGTTTTGTGAAACCCTCTAATTAAAATACGCTGCGTCCAAAGCGCACTAAAATTCCCGCATGCATATGAATTCTAATTTGATTCATAATACAAGGTATATAATCAAGAAGCATTAACATAGATGTACTTGGTCCGTAACATCTATGTTCATCAGATCAATTAGAAGATGGCCAGTAATCTAAAAGCATTAAGATCAGATTTATATACTCCTCATGAATAAAATTTAAAAATAAATCATACTGAATATTGCATCAAAAGAGTGGCTACACCTTAGCCTTAGTAAAATAAAATTTAGTTCATGATAACAAATTCAAAAATAGCAAATAAAATAAAAAGCATAGAGAAATTAGACTGTTTGATTGCTGAAATTGATTGTCTGCTGCTCTTGATGTGGAGAACTTGGCGAAGAAGAAGAGGCTCCTTGATGTCTTGATCGTTGAAGAAAAATAAAAAAAAAACCCTTTTAATTTTCTCACAAATCACTTTTCTTTTATCTCTCTCCTCTCTCTTTCTCTCTCTCTTTCTCCCTCTCTCTTTCTCCCCGTCTCTCTCTTTGTCTCTCTCTTTTTTCTCTTTCTTTTTTTTTATTTCACGGCAACAGGCTTTTTTATAGGTAAAGAATTTGATTTCCCCTCAAATTCCATCAAAAACTAGGTTTAAGACTCCCAAAACAACTCAAATTAAGATCTGGGTAATTCTGACCGTTGGATGGTGATCAAACGGTCCAAAAACCACTCAAAAACCCCTTAAAATAACCCAGATCAAGTCGGATTTAATCTCAGCCGTTGGATCGACCGTTGGATCGAATCTGGACCGTCCGATCGCGTTGAAATAAGCCTTCAGACCTTTAGTTTTATGTCGGGATGAATCTCGGACCGTTGGATCTCGATCGGGAGCTGCGGATGCCGTCCATCAGCGCCTTCTTCTCGTCCGTCCGATCAAGCTTCAGTGAAAACCGCCCGTTGGATCAGCCAGAATTCCCAAATTGCCCTCCGTGGACCGTGCGCGAGCCCGGTGTTGCATGGACCGCCGCGATTCTTCAGCCAATCAACGCACGCTTTATTGCTATGAAATTCCCGAATTACCCTTCAGATGGTCCACCGTGCGCCGCGAAAAATGCTGACGTCATCCTGACGTCAGCGTTGCGTCGGCTTTTTTTTTTTTTTTTTGAAATTCAATTCTGGGCTCGTTTGAAGTCCGTTTTGCCTGAAATTTTTTTCATCTGAACCAGAAAAATGAGATCTTCACATTGGTGGCCTTCTTTCCTACATAAGATTAATAAAAGTATCAATTTCTAATAAAATAGATTAATTTATTTTATAATTTAATACTTTTATTAGTATATTTTTACCACTTATCAACAACTTAGTCATTGCCCTTAGCAATATTTTATTTAATTTAAATTTAATATAGATTATATTAATAACTATAACAGAATCAAAAATATAAAAGCCTGCTCTAACATAGGACGTTAGTTTCAGGTTGAAATTTTTAAGATCTGCATGGAACTAATAATTAATTTTTTAATAATTATATAAATACCTAGATCTCATATCTATTACTTGATTAAGGCATGATATTAAATCAAAAACTAAAATTAAATAAGAAAGAAAAAGGTTGATCAAATCAACCTAGATC
>QRFJ01003121.1:48542-137996 GCA_006176705.1 Cocos nucifera | reverse complement strand
AGAGATATATAGAACTAAATCTAACTGGGTCACACAAACAAGGATTTGGATCTAGATATCATCAATTGAACTAACCCAGTTCAATTGATTTGAATTAAATTCAATTAGGTTCAAGAAAATTGTGCTAGCACATGATTGAGCCTAACATTCTTCTTTTTCTATCATTAAAAGTTGTCTCAACTAAGCCAAATATGTTTGTGCTCACTTAGGTACCCTTACTTGATCTGACTAGAGCTTGTCCAGGTTAGAAAAGGGTTATCTTAATTTATGAGATAAATTTGAGACAACACCTGCCATTTTCTGTCACCTACTAATTCTTGTTCTTTGACTTTGGTCAAACATTGACCTTTGACCCTTGGACATCTGCCCATGTGTCATGCACCCATAGGAGAGACTTTTTGATCAAATCCACCTACCATTTGGTAGGTAGATGGAGGGTGCATGCCTAGGATGGCATGCACCCCATGTGGATAAACACTGGAGTCCCATATGGATGGGACTCTAGGTTGCTTCTTGGATTCAAACTAGGTGACCCTTACCTATAGACTTTGACCAGTCTTAGGCGCCATCTAAAGATGAATCTATGGGGCTCTCATCTGATTGGATCAAGTGATGTCATTCTATCAATCAAATTTAGATCTGATTGCACGAAGCAATGCAATTGGCTGGGATGATGCAGCACTACGTGGCTCAGCAGGGTCTATAAATAAACCCTATCTGTGCCCAACTTTTTGAGAGTTCCTCTTAGCCCATGCCCTAAGGCTGCCTCTCACTCTCCTCCATGTCATCTTCTGATCATCTCTCTTCTCTCCATGCCCAAGGAGGTTGGGCCTTTAGTTTGGTGCGATCCAGGCAAGAAAAGGCTGATAAGAAAGGAAGAAGGCAGTACTGCTGCAGAGACGACTGCTGATCTTCAGAAAAAATTTTGAAGATCCTCTAAATTAGATCTAGATCTAATTTTTGGAGATATGATAAAGAAGAAGAAGATCTCTAGATCCAGCCTGAGTGGATATCAGCAGAGGCCAGGTGCTTGCATGGCTAGATCCAAAACCTCAGGCAATCAGTAGGATCATCAATGGATAATTAGATTACCCATATCAAGGTAAAACTAATTTAGATTTAATTTAATTTAATTTTTTTGTTTATCAGATCATAAAATCAGATCTAGAAAATGTTAGATCTGATTTAGATCTAAGAAAAAAATTTTGAAATATGCCTCTTGATCCAATCAGATTTGAACGGACCTGACCTGAAAAATCAGGATTTTTCCTTCATCAATGCCTTCATGCTGACTATACCCTTTTGCCACTAATCCAGCTTTGAATATCTCTATATTTTCATCTGCATCAATCTTTCACTTATAGATCCATTAACCCCTAATAAGTACTATACCTTCTGTTGGATCTACTAAGGTCCAGACATGGTTTGAGTGCATCATGTTAATTTCTGACTTCATTGCCTCTAACTATTTTTCAGAGTTGATATTTGATATCACCTCATCATAGGTTTTGAGATCATCACCATGAACCCCATTACCTACGAGGAATATTTTCTCTACTTTCTCTAAAATAGTGCCTAATTACCTCTCAGGGGGATGGAAAATTCTTTTCGATCTACGAGGCGGAGGAGGTAGTAATTGTATTGGCTCAACCTGATTTGGTTCCATGGGATCCTTAGCTCATTGCTTTTGTAAGACTTTCTCCTTGAGCTTGATCTACTTTTCAATGCCGCTATCTTGAATAAACTATTTTTCAAAAAAAATGACATGTCGACTCACAATCACATTATGGTCTTTTGGAATGTAGAAATAATATCCTAATGATTCTTTAGGATATCCTATAAATTGAGTTCTAAAGGACCTATAGTCTAACTTGTCCACTTGTTGTCTTTTGATATGAGCCGGACAACCCCAAATTCTGAGATGGCGCAGACTTGGTTTCTTACCATGCCATATCTCATACAGTATCGTAGGAACGATTTTAGAGAAAATTCTATCAGTAAATATATAGCAGTTAATAGACTATATTTCCAAAAAAAATTAGGAAGGTCTGTAAAACTCATCATAGATCAGACCATATCTAATAGGGTCCGATTCCTCTATTTTGAAATCCCGTTGAGTTGAGGTGTTCTAGGTAGAGTCCATTGAGAGACTATGCCATTTTGCTTGAGATAGTCCAGAAATTCTCAACTAAGGTATTCATCTTCTCGATCTGATCGAAGAATCTTAATGGGTTTTCTAGTTTGCTTTTCGACTTCATGTCTGAATTTTTTGAACTTTTCAAAGACTTTAGACTTATGTCTCATAAAATATACGTACCCATAACAAGATAAATCATCAATAAAGATCATGAAGTAATCAAAGTTGCCTTTAGCCGGCACATCAAATGGATCGCACACATCAGTATGTACTAGGGCTAGTAGATCCATGGCCTTTTACCCATGTCCTACAAAAGGGGGCTTAGTCATTTTGCCATGAAGACATGATTTATAAATTGGATATGACTCATAAGTCAATGGACTCAATGGTTCGATTTTCTTTAATTTATTAATTCTATCTTCTACTATATGATCTGACCTTAGGTGCCATAGATACCTATCATTTTGACTATCCCTGGGTCATTTTGATCTTATGGCATTAATATTTTGCTCGATATTAAAGATAGATACATCAATATGTAATCGATAGAGACCGTTAATGAGAAAATCACTTGCAATTTTATTTTTTTCATGAAGAATATTATAATGGTCCTTAAGAAAACTAATTACATAGCCTTCTTGTGCTAAACATAAAATAGAAATCAAATTCCTACTTACAGCAGGTACATAAAAATAATTCCTAAGTACTAAATCTAAGCCAGACGGTAGTTGAAGAGGATAGATTCCTACGGCCACAGCAGCAATCCTTACTCTATTTTCGACATATAGGATCATCTCACCATCCCTCAGCCTCCTGCTATTCTCAAGACCCTGCATGGAAGTGCACAAATGAGCTCTAGAACCAGAGTCAAGCATCCAACTGGATGCAGAAGAAATTGTAAGGTTAGATTCAATAACGAGCATACCTCCAGAAGGATCTATCTCTTTCTTATTCTTCAGGGTGGCCAGGTATGTAGAGCAGTTCGACTTTCAGTGGCCATCAATATTATAATGAAAATACTTTTTTCTATCAGCAGCCTTCTTCTTCAGCTCTGTCTTTCTTTTATTTTCACCTTCCACCTTCTGCCTTTTCACAAACTTCTTCTTCTTTCCAAAAGACTTTCTCTTGGAAGAAGTCCATTCCATAGCAAGTATTGAGCCTTTAGAATCTTTTATAGAAAGCTCAACAGTAACCAACATATTCATAAGCTCAGCCAAAGTATTCTGAAGTTTATGCATATGATAGTTCATGATGAACTGTCCATATGCATCAATCAAGAATTGCAGAATTATATCATTCTATAGATCTTGGTCTAACTTCACTTCGAGCTTCTCAAGCTCTTTCAAGTTCTTGATCATCATCAGATAATGATCTTGGACTGACTGTCCATCATGCATTTTAGTCTTAAACAGTCATTTAGAGATCTAATATTTAGCTGCATGACTTTGCTCACCAAACAACTCTTGCAGGTGAGCGAACATTTGGTGGACAATCTTGATATCTTCATGTTGGCACTGAAGCTCATCAGACATCGAGCCCAATATATAGTATCTGACCTTGTTATCTTCATCCATCCATTTATGAAGACACGCTCTCTGTTCAGTGGATGGACAAGCTAGTAAGGGGGGGGGATCCTAGTCTAATATATGAATCAACTTCTCGAAACCCAAAATGATTTTGAAGTTCTGGAGCCAATCCTTGTAATTAGATTCGATCAGTCTATGGGTGTCTAGGATATGGGCTAGTAGGTTGGATGCAGACATTTTTCTTTTTTCTGTAGAGAGTCAAAGTTTCTAGTTAGATTTTTGTAATTAAGACTTGACCAATTTGTTTAGAGATTTGATTTTTAAACAAATTAGCTCCCATTATTTTCTCGGATCCCTACACTCCCTACGTAAAGATGCGAAAATCTCCACGATTACTGATTTCTAGAGGATGGTGCAGTCCCACCAACTGACTCATCACCTCACCTAACAGTTATTGGTGATGGGTTAGCCAATGAGTGAACAACTCTTGTCCAATGATTCTCTAGTCATGATGCACCCAAGCTCGATCTCTAATTCATGAATCTCACCATGTCCGGAATATTGATCCACTCTTTAGTTAAGTTAGATCTACCATTTGCATAGATTGAATTTTTAATTGGGTCTCTCACCATATTTAGAATATTGAGTCCAATCCATCCTCCAGGCCGTAGCATCCAATGCCTAATAGACATGGTTGCATTTTTTTGGTGCAACTGAATCACTATGATCAGTCAAGAATAATCAATCCTGGATAGGGCGCGCATATCTATAATGGTGGAAGACCTTAGATTTAATCTTTTCTTAGAATGATTTGATTTAGGTCTCTTTAAACTTGACTTGACATAGCCATAATCATTATGACTAACCTAGTGGCATGGGTTAGCTCGGATTATTAGCCACCTTAGATCAGGACTGAGTCGACAAATATGGCTAGATAAGTGAGATCGATGGAAGGGATATGCCATTAACTCGACAAGAATGCATTCGAGTTGAGTAGCTTCCAATTAAAAATTAGTCGATCATATCTGTCAAACTTACCTTAGACACCAAATTATTGAGCCAGAACCAATTGGATTAGCCTACAATCTAGACTCTAACTACTGAGCCTAATTAGGTCTTTAACTTGATTGATCACTCATGTGACTCGACCTTGACCCAGACTTAATCCTATTAGGCTGGTCAATTTAAGCACTCTTGATCCCATCTAACCAACTCTTGATTCGATTTGATCAACTGCTAGACCTAATTGAGCTACCCAAGCCCAAACCCAATTTTATAAATATGTCTTAGATCTAAAAATTCTTAATTTTAGACCTAAAATATTTCATAATCTTAATTCTTAATTAAGTTTAGGATTTATAAACAAATATGTAAATAAAATTTTAGGATTTTAGGATTACATTATAAGAACACCCCATCAAATGGAAGGAGAGGTTCTTTAAGTCCTACTTCATTCTTATGATCGGACGGTTAAGGGGAATGTCTTAATCAAAAACATGATAAATCTACAAAATTAGTTAGATCTACATCATATATCATATATAAAAATTGATCTAATTAAAAATATATTTTGCATATATCTCATGCATCATATCATGCATATTTTTAGATCTAAATTATCTCATAAACATCTAAAAAATAAGATTTAAATTTGATCAGATCAAATTAAAATTTATTCTAGATAATTTTGTAGAACTATTCAATAACTAGTCTAAACATGCATGTATCAGATCTCATATGAACAAATTAAACAAATTTATTTTTTATTTTCTAGATCTAATTATAATATTTATAATATCAAAAAATAGTAAATAAATAGATCTAAAAATTATAATTAATTAAATTAAAATTATGATCATGTTAGACTACACATAGAATAATTTTATTTCTAATCTAGTCATGCATCTCATACATCTTTAGATCTAGATTATTTAATTTTTAATTTTTTAATTTTAGATCTAATCACATCTCATGTGATATTTTAAATCATCTAATTATCAGATCAAAA
Organism: Cocos nucifera; assembly: GCA_006176705.1. Classification (NCBI taxonomy): domain Eukaryota; kingdom Viridiplantae; phylum Streptophyta; class Magnoliopsida; order Arecales; family Arecaceae; genus Cocos; species Cocos nucifera. The sequence continues at coordinate 132,325 of QRFJ01003121.1, read as the reverse complement.
ATTAAAATAAAATTAGATCTAATAAATTTTGGAACCTGGGTCTGATACCAGTTGAAGAAAAAAATCTTATTTTTCTGATGCAGGTTCATTCAAATCTAATTGGATCAAGAGAAATATTTCAAAAAAAAATTTCTATGATCCTAATCAAATTTGATCTTATTAATCTAATAAAAAAATAAAATAAATTAAATTTAATTATACGTTTGTTATGGGTAATCCTATTACCCTATGATGATCCCGATGTTTGCCTGAGGTTCTGGATGTAGCCATGCAAGTGCCTGGCCTCTATCGACATCCATTCGGATAGGATCTAGAGATCTTCTCCTTCTCAATCTATTCTACAAAAATTAGATCTAGATCTAATCTTGAAGGTCTTCAAAATAGATTTTGAAAATCTTGTCTCTTGCAGTAGTGCTGCCTTCTTCATTTTCTGTCGCCTTTCACTTGCTTGGATCGCACCTAACTCATGCCCAAATCCTCTTGGGCATGGAGAGGAGAGAGAGAACTAGAGGGTGGCATGGAGAAGGAGGGAGAGGGGCTATGTGGCATGGGCTAAGGTAGAAGCTCTTTCAATCTAGGTGTAGATAGGATTTTTATAGACCCTGCTGCGCCATATAGTGCCACATCATCCCGACCAATCTTGGCCCTTTGTGCAATCAAATCTAAATCTGATTGATGGGATGACATCATCTAATCTAATTAGATTAGAGTCCCTCAAAAATCTCCTTAGATGGTGCCAAGACTGGATCAAACAAGACTCTTTGGCGCCATCAAGTTTGATTCCCTGAAGCAATTGGAGTCCTATCTATATGGGACTCCAATCCTTATCCACATGGGGCACATGCCTCCCTAGGCATGCACCCTTTATCTCTCTACCTTTTAGTAGGATGATAAGGGTCAAAGTTTTCTACTATGGGTGCATGACACATGGGCAGATGTCTAAGTATCAAAGGTCAACATTTAACCAAAGTCCAAAAATAAGATTTAGTAGGTGATGAAAAATGGCAGGTGTTATCTCAAATTTATCTCATAAATTAAGACAACCCTTTTCTAACTTGGACAAGCTCTAGTTAGACTAAGTAAAGATTTTTGAGTGAGCCCAAATACATTTGGCTCAGTCGAGATAAGCTTTAATGATTGTTAAAGGAGAACATTAGGCTCAATCGTGTGCTAGCACGATTTCCTTGAACCTAATTGAATCTTATTCAAATCAATTGAACTAGATTAGTCCAATTGATGATATTCAGATTCAAACTCTTATTTGTATGATCCAGTTAGGCTCAATTTCATATGGTAATAGGATATGTCGAGATCTCAATCATCGACACCATCGAAACATCTTTCGATGGCTCAAAACTTTTCTAATTTAGACAACTAGTATGATCCATCATGCAAATCATTCTTATTGCTCCTAAAATCCACTAGTGATACCTAGTAGCATATGGTGGCAACCCATCAGAGCTAAAAATGAACCTCTCGATGTAGTTACTTGTGTGATTAAGTTTCTCTATCTTGAGCTCTGACTGGATTAGGGTTAAGGTGATGTCGTCAAATCCTAATATCCATCATATGAATTAATCATTTGATTGAAGTCCAATGTAAAAATTCTAATAGAAACTCTTTCTATTATTTCACTCTGCCATGGCCATGAGCTTATGGACTTGATTCTCATAATCATCATAGGGCTGCTCCTCATCTATCGAGGTAGATAGATCTCCTATTGGTGCAATCCAATTCCTACAATGAACATGTTATAGCCAACATACACCTTAGGATTTTGAATAACTAGGAGACTGAGTTATGGTGTAGTCAAACTATAACACCCTTAAGGTGAACAGTCGTTGCACCTCAGGTCAAAGAACTAGGCACACTGCTATAGCTTCGAGCCAGTCATCGATGAGAAGGTAGACTTTCTGATGACTGCTCGAGGTGGTCACGCTCAGTGCTCTCATTTTCTAATAAGTACCTATACTCTTGCTTCGGTGTCTCTACACCATAGACTCAAGACTAATCTATCCTAAAGAAGCGATCGTACATCAACCTTTTGGATCAATCACCATCCTCATGATGATCCTTCGGTCGGGAGCATTTTATGAGTTAATAATGAAAATTCATGTCTTAAATTTTTAACTCTGGAAAATATGAACTATCTTTACCATTAACTTAAGAAATATATCACAAATATTTTGAAATACACACTATGATAGAAAATAATTAATTTTATTATTTATAGTCAATTATAATTTAGCCCTTAGAAGTGTATTATAAGTATCAGCCAATCTATCTTTTAGGGCACACATATCTAATAATGAGGATTGGATCAAGTCTTATTGAATTTGGTTCGATTGGATTTGATCTGATCAGGTTATGAGATGATCTAATCGCTATAGAAGATTTGACCCTAATTTGACTAGGAAGTGGACCTAATTATTTTCTAATTTGATTAGATTTTTGTTGGATTGGGTTAAGCCTAATTTATTTAGATTTGATCTAGTCTAATTGGGTCTAGATTAATTGATTTAGTGGAAACCAATTTAGACCAAGTCAAATGAGATTTAAATTCAAACTATCCCATGCACCTACCATCTTTGACTTTTTTCATGCTCGATCTATTTTTTTACATGAGATTTCTCATGCAGAAATGGATATGCGCCCCTCCTCTCTTCTGCTTTTGATCTGATCCAAGGTTTGGACCAGTTCAAACTAAGTTAAATTTTGAATTGAACTTGGTTGGTTAGTCGTTCAAATTAAACTTAAACTTATCCAAACTCCATGCCATTTTTTTGTCGCACATTTAGATGTGTTTTTTCAGCATGGGCATGCAGAAGGAGAGTTCTTTTGTGCGTCATCCACTTGGATGGGATGTTGGAATAGGATAAATTATCCACTCGAATTTCGAGCATGCAGAAGGAAAGTTCTTTTGCACCTCATCCACTTGGATGGGACGTTGGAATAGGATAAATCATCCACTTGAATTTTGAATTCAAGTGGATTAGTTTGAACAACTCTAACCTACCTTGCTTATCTCCTCCACGCATATTTTCCCATGTTTTGGTCACCCATTTAAGATGAGATTTTTTTTTGTGTGTATGAGAGGAGAGTGAGGCTTCATGAGGAGTTTTTGAGAGAGAGAAACTAGAGGAGGGTGCACTTTCCTAGGTGTGGAAAAGTCTAAGGAGTGAGGCATGTTTTTCCTGCACCAATATTCCTCACACCCCATTTCTATTTTTTTTTCTTTTGTCACCCATCTAAGAAACTTTTAAGAGTGGGTATATGGTAGAAGGAGAGTCCCTCAATCCATGAAAATTTGTTTCACCGGAAAGCTCCAAAGAGAGAGGGCATGAGAAGATTTCTGGATGTCAAGGTTATTTAGGTGTGTGAAATCCTGGAGTTGGGACTCTAGGTTTAGGTGGAGAGATCGATTGCTGTGAGTGCCCGATCACCACCAGATTTTCACCACTACCTCATCATTCTACAAGGCATGTCATCTAATTTTTTGGAGCATCCAGGACATCAAGAGAAAGGTGATCGATTGGATTGATCAAGATCATCCGTCGAAGGCCCCGATGAGGAGCTAGCACTCCGATGGAGCTGGTTGGGACCAAGAGCTCTATGTGGACCAACCGTAGAGATCGAACAAGTATGCGACTGCAGCATGATGCTAAAGCTTCTTCTGGTGGATTTAGATCATGAAGATCAGCTACCCGTGCACAGGTATCGAGTTCTAAACTCGTATCGATCGGTGAATATAATTTTCTAATCGATCGCATTTAAATTTTCTATTATATATTAACATGTCTAGATCCAGATGTAGGGTTTATTGATATGATCAATGCATGCTTAGAATTAATAGTAGATTAGTTTTAGCTTCTACTGCTATTTAATTCAAAAATGTTTCAAAAATATATGCTAGAAATCCTGCATGATTTCCTTCAATGCCCACGTGGAGGAGATTGTGCGAGGCTTCTAAGCCAACCTTAGAGCATTCGGGTTGTCATCCATAATGCGGTCGTGGAGTCTCTTCAGGTCCTACAGTGGCATGACCAACTGGGCTCGTTGTCCTAGCCATCACATCTAGTAATTTTATTAGTAAACTCTTTTACTTTTTTTAAGTTTCCATATTTAGAAGCTTCACATATTTAGGCTAGGCTTGAGTCGATAAAGGAAATTTAGGGGCTAAAAATTCAGTCTAACCATCTAATTGATGGGCCAGAGGTGTCTATAGTTTTGTATCATAGAATGAAATGTGTAAAACTAATCTGTTCAAGAATCGAAGAAGAGTATCGAAAGATACGCCTTCATATCTAAAGATACGTCTTCGTATCGAAACTTATGAAAAATATTTTATTTTTCTTCATTTTAGGATGCTGGGATATCTGGCTCTCATCTACCAGCTGTTCAAGATAAGCAGGAGGATGAGGAGGATATTACTTGATTATTTTTTTTGATTTGTATATAATTTTGATACTTGATAAAGTAGTATCTCAATATAAAATTATATAATTTATATCTTTTAATATAATATAACTAATTTTTTATTTATGATTACATTAAATAGTTATTATCTTATTTTTAATAGATTTTAAAATATTATTATTTATTAGCAAGTTTTAAATTATTTAATTATAATTTTTTAAAAAATTAAAAACTATTAATGATGGCAGACTACCATCGCTAATAGTTTTTTGAATTTAAAAAATAAAAAAGATATTAGTGATGGCATTAGCAATAAAATTATCCTCACAAATAATTTTTTAAATTTTTTTAAAAAAATTAAAAATTATTAGCGACGGCATTAGTGACAAAAATAACATCGCTAATAGATTTTTATCAATTTAATTAATAAAAATTAAAATTTTTAGCGATGGCATCTTTGTCACTAGTGCCATTGCTAATTATTTATTAGCAACAGCAATAGTTGCTGTTGCTAATAATAATAATTAGCAATAAAAATTTTTCAGATTGGATTTTACGATGGTATTAACGATGGCAAGATTATTAGCGATGGCATATGGACTATTAGCGATGGTATTTAGCCATCACTAATAGTCAGAATTCTTATAGTGATCCTAGGACCAAATCGATCCTAGCCCTAGGATGCCATCGCTAATAGTCAGAATTCTTGTAGTGATCCTATGACTAAACCGGTCCTAGTCCTAGGACTCACAGCTGTTCTAGTCTTCCAAAGCCAACACTTTAACTTCTCCGATGGCATCCCAAGGCTTGGGAGCACCATTAATCCTAACAATCTCCATCTTAATACCCAAAGTATTGACAAAACTTGTGTGAACCATCTGCACCATCCTGTTGCCTTCAGAGCTGACATTATCCCCTCAAAGCCACCTCATCTTCTTAGCTATAACACCGACCTATGCTCCATAGCCCCTAAGACTCATACTCCACCACACTTCTTAGCCTCGAACTGATGTCCTCCTACTCTGATCCCATGGCTGCAACACCATCCTATGCTCCACAGCGCACCAAGATAGCTCATTATGCAAACTTTAATGCCTTCGCCAATCCTCTTCACATGCGTGCATCCTTGGAGACCTTTGGGATAACTGCCTCCATAGTTGAAGACTTGTGCTTGCTCTTTGGCACTATCCTGAATTTTGTAGGATCCGTTCTACTTGGCAGCTGCATCCTTTCCCTAGACTTTCCTGGAGAAATTTCGTAGCATTCCTATATTGGCACTCACTACAAACCCTGATATGGTCTCTTTAGAACTACGTTTGTTCTCATGCACATGCTGCTCCACCTAAAATTGCACATCTTTGATGCTGGTGTTGGGATATCGCTCCTCTCTCTGTACCTCTCGACTCTAAACTCGTGTCAAATCTCTCTTTACCTATGAAGTTACCTCTGCCTGATGCTTCACCTAAAATCGAAGTGAATTTAATACCATAGAAGAATCTGACTCTATAACTGAGTCACTCGAGGCCAACCATCCAATACTGTACTGCTGAGCTGTTGCTGCACCTCGATCACCATCGTAGCTCCTTTGGACCCTCCACACTCTATGGACCCCATCGAAGCTATTTTGGATACATTGCAACCTACAAGCTCCTTCGAAACACATAGGATGACTGAACCCTAGAAAATTCCATCCTAGTAATTCATCCTCTTCTACCACTACACCAACCATCATTTTAGTTTCACCTAGAGAAACTATAGCTCAAATCCTATCCTGAGCTTAGACCGATGATAATTATAATAAATGCACCATTAAAAGTATTAATTTATTAATTAATTTATTTTTATTTTTAAAAATTAAATATTTTTATTTATTATTTTTAGAAAATATATTTATCAATAAAAAAAGCTCATTTTTTTTATCACAACAAAATAAGTTTGAAGTAAATCAGAGCTAAATGGATTCGATACAAATTTTCAAAGAAATAAAAATAGAAATAAAAATAAAAGTAAATAAATGGTTCAGCTACTCTATAGCTCAGCCAACGCACACTCTTCAACTGGTGCATCCAAATGTGCCTAGCCCAATCAACTCAGCCCGCACATTGCAAGCCACTCAGAATGCCGACTTACCCCATGTGCTGCTGATGTCAGGTTGATGTCAAATTCATCGTGGCTCATGGTAGACCTCTAAGGGAGGGTATTTTGGTCATTTCACACCCATGCCATGCATTGATTGGCTCAGGTCTGTAAAACGCCCAGTCCATCATGGTCTGTATGAACAATAATGCATAATCTAATGATAGTGGTGGTTTACGGTCTAGATCTGATGGTCAAGATTTTTTCCCATTTTGATTCAGTTTCTAACTCCTCATCTGCGTGATCAGATGGTTCCAGGTGTTCCAAAACTTGATCCGATGGCTAGTATTCATCCCGATGGTGTTTTAAACACCAAGCATTGATCCAATGATCGAAAACCTCCTGATCAAAGCAATTCAATGGTTAGAATTTAATCCGACTTGATCTGGCCTATTATACATTGATTTTTGGTGATTTTGGGACCGTTTGATCAAGATCTAATGGTTAGAACTCATGGAGCTGCATAGAATTCATCCAAGGGCTATTTTAATCCAATTTTCATCAGGATATCTCCATATTTGATGATCAAAATACTTTCTTAGTCCCACATTGCCTAGGAGAAAATACTCCAGCCCTCCAACTCCTATAAATAAAACCATAGGCCTCCAAGAAAAGTTATCTTTGGTCATGGGAAGGTGATGGTATAGGTTAGAGCCATGCATAGGTTCAAGAATGCTTCAAGGCAGACGGTGTCAAGAGGAAGAGCTAACTTCTAGACCATCTCAATGCCAACACCAATCCAAGATCAAGATCAGCCTATTTTTAATTTTTATTTTTATTTTTATTTTTTAAAATTTTATGTATTTAAATTTTGAATTAACTTTTAATTAATGAAAAATTTATTTTTTTGCTCTTTAAATTTCATGCTTTTTATTTTTGTTGCAAATTTAATTTCTGCTCTTTAATTTTATCGCAAGTAGATGCTAAGATCAAACTAGTAGATATTAGTACCATATTTTATTTTTTACATCATTTAATTTTTATATTTTATTATTTTTTGACTTCAAATTTTTTTTCCAAAACTTTTTTTTCTTCTCTTATACAAAAATCAAAGATTTCAAAACTAAAATACTACCTTCTCTATGGATTCGACCTGATTCACTGCTTTCTACCTATTTTTAATCAACTTAAGAAGTTAAAATTAAACTGATGAACACGGTGTCCTAACGATAACATCGCACTCTTATCAAGTTTTTGACATCGTTGTTGGAAATGGCATAAGTATTAATTTTTTTTGATTTCTTTGATTTTTTATAAATTAATTATAAATAAATTTTTAATTTCTTTAATTTTTTATAAATATAGTTTACTAACTTTTTTTAATTTTTTTTGCAAAAAAAAGAGGAAAAGCAAAAAAAATTAGGGCAAGGAGGAAGCTTCCAATTTTGCTTAGTGAGATCAACTCTAACCCTAGATCTCTTTTCTTTTTTATTTATTATTTATTTTATTATCAAATTAATTTAAAAAATATCCACTTAAATCTAATTAAAAATTTTATGATAAGATTAAAAATTCTAATTGCTTAGAGCATACATTATATTAGATTTAGTTTTATTTTATTTTTTTTTTATGATCGTTAGAGACAACATAAGCTATTCAAGTTTAATTAAATTTCATGCATCTAATTTAGTTGCATAGAACCTCTTATATGAAAGTGAATATGCATTTTCATAGTTTAAATCAATTTAAGGGCATAACCCATTAAACAACATAAGATGAAGATTTAATCATTCTTTCTTAGCCCATAAATAACCAACCAGCATCCTACATTGACCTAAGCCTTTAATTAAAATCAATTAGACATTGGCCCTAGAAACTTGAGCTTATTAGGATAAGAAATCCTAAAAGTTGGATTAGGTTAGGATTAGTCAGTTTGATTAATGTTTAAGATAAGTGGCTCAGGAATGACTGGGCTCGAAGGAAGGTGGTTTATAATTAGTTTTGTTAGCTTACCTGGTCAAGCATAATTGATATCTAAGATAAGTAATGGTGGGGCTTCCACCAACCTTACACTTACCTGGCCAGTTGAGTGGCTGATCTTACACTTAAAGAACTTGAAGGTGATCTTGGTAGTTATGAGCTATCTAGATCTTGGATAATCCTTAGTTAGGATAGATTGCCTAACTTGAATGCTAACCAACATTAAATCTAATTAAAATTAATTCTTCTTTCTCTTCTTAGCTCCAAGACTCCATAGGACATCTTTACAACTCTTCTTTCTTCTACTTTTTTCCTCCAAAAATAAAATAGAATAAAATAAAATAAATTAATTAAAAATAATAATAAAATAAAAAAATTTAAAAAATCATAATATTTTTTAAAAGATAATAAAATGATAAAATAATAAAATAATAAAATAATCTAAAAAATTTTGAACCACATGTTAAGGTTGCACTAGTACATGCACAGTAGGAGATCGCTTTTTCTTGACCTAGTTGAATCCAAACATAAAATTAAATGGCCAATCCATATTAAAACCTAATAGACAAATTCTAAACCACATGTTAAGGTTGCACTAGTACATGCATAGTAGGAGATCATTTTTTTCTGACCTAGTTGAACCCAAGTATAAAATTGAATGGCTGATCCATATTAAAATCTAATAGTCAAATGACTGAAAATTTTAGAGAACCATCTAGGCAGATGAAGAAATATTTTATTCCTTCCACCTATGATCCATCGACTTGCATCCAATTATTTGAATATTCGTGCTATCCACTTTGAGATCAAGCCGACTACAATCTAGATGCTTCCGTCTTTCTATGGAAACACCAATGAAGATCCTTATAAGTATCTAGATGAATTTCTAGAAACCTACTCTATGGTTAAAATTCAAAATTTGACTAATGATGCCCTTAGATTAATTTTATTCCTCTTATCATTAAAAGACAAAGCCAAATACTGGCTTGGCATAATAAGAAGACCAATCAAAACTTAGGTTGAATTGCAACATGAATTTCTTAAGAAATTTTATCTCATAGGCCGAACCAACACCATGAGGTGAGCCATCACTAGATTTTCTCAGCTTTCAGGAGACCAAATTCACGAGTCATGGAAAAGACTTAAGAAATTTATTAGAAAATGCCCATATCATGGTCTATCTAAGTGGCAAATTATTCAAAATTTTTATGAAGATTTAGGATACTAATATAAACAAATGGTAGATACATCCTGTGGAGGTGCATTCATGAATAAAAGTGAGGATGAAGCCTATACCTTATTTGAAACATTAAGTGAAAACTCAATTAATCATGCTTTGTTATACTTCTTTCAAAAGTGGATAGGAATCTATGAACATCCAGAATCTAGTTTTAAGGCTGATTTGAATCTGATAAATAAAATGGACCTTCTTGCTTAGAAACTAGATCAACTCCTAATCTTAGATCAACAATCTTCTGCATAATTCACATCATCCTTTAATTATTAAGAGATTTGTTCTCTCTGTGCTAGCCTAACCCATCATATGAGTGAATGTTCTATGGCTGCATAGTTTTCACCTTTCATCCACAAATAAGTCCAAGCTGCTCAAGGCTACATCAAGCCAATTAATGATCTTTTTTTAAATTTATATAACCCAGATTGGAGGAACTACTCTAATTTTTCTTGAATACCCCAACAAACTCAGCCTTAGACCCAATATCAAAATTATGCTTATAATAAGGGTCAGCCTAGTCAGTTTATCCAGCCATCATATTATAATCAACTATCACACCCACCTCCTCAATAGACCAATCTAGTCGATGATAGATTTAATCAACTTCAACAACTGATTCTAACTCAACAAGAATCTATCACCAAGCTAGAAGCATAAATAGGATAATTAGCTGAGTCTAATATGAGGAAAGAACTAGATCAATTATCAAGCCAATCGATTTATATAAACAACCAACCTATTATCCAACAACCACTTGGACCTAATTATCAATCTAATGTCCCACTTAAGAATCTCCAATTAGAGAATGCCAAAGTAATTTTTGAACTTAAAAGTTATTAGATTCTTATAGACCCATATCAAGATCAGGTGAGAGAGGCTAGTACTGATGCTAGCCAAAATAAAAATTTAGAGAAATAGGTTAGTACTGAAGCTAACCACATAGAAGAACCTAAGTTCGAAACTAGTACTATTGCTGATTTTAATTTAAATGAGATAGATATAGAAAAAAAGAGAATGAATGATTTACCCGAGATCTATAAATCAATAGTACTATTCCCTTCAAACCTAGAAGTTGGTTCTTCCTACAAAAATTAATAGGCATGCAATGAAGTATTAATGGAGTTATTTAAGCAAGATCATATTAATTTACCTTCAGAATTAAACCTACCTTTAGACACTCTTTCAGTACCCATTACATCAAACTTATCTCCTAATACAAAAACTTAATTCATGAGAATTTTAGAAGAATAAATAGGAGAAATTCTTAAGAAACAAGGATATGAGAATGGGGTCGCATCCTATCTTTCCATAATTCAAAATAAATATATCAATAAAGGAATTCCAAACTATCTTTTTGAGATTGATAATCCAAAACCATTGAAATTTATCAAACCAGTATTTGATAGGGGATAGATAAGCTGCCTTGTGTCTGGTTGAAGATTGTAAACTTAGCACTTGTTAGGAGGCAACCCAATATTTAGTATTTTTTCATCTAATTTATTTTTAGTTTATTTTTTTTAGAACATCATGAATAAAGTTAGAGGAAGGGCCAAATTTATAAAGGTACATACTAGACCAGAAACATATCAAGTTAGGTATATTCCTTCCTTTTCTTTATTACATCCTTTATTTTTTCTTCTCCATTGAAGATAATATCGATTAAGTTGGGAGAGAATAATAATTTTTTTAAAAAAAATTAAGTTCTTAAATAAGTTAGTATTTAGTATTTAGACACTTGATTGTGCTTATGAATCGAGTTGAACTAAGTATTTTTTTTGAAAAAAATTGATGCATAGATCAAAAAATTTGTGAGATATTGAGAGATCAAGTATTAAGAAAATTTAATAAAAAATTAAGTCTAGAATATAAATAATTTTTCTTTAAGTATTTTTTATTTTTCTTACTAGCATCAAAGAAAAGTCTACTTTTTATGTGCTTGTGTAGGATAACTATACATTTTTTTATAAAAGTATTATTTTTAAAATAAAATAGTTTTCAAGTACTTCTCACTTAGTAATCAGGCCTCTTTGCCTAAGCCAGCATTGAATTTCACATCAAAAGGTGGGAAGGACAAAGAAGCTTGGTGTAAAGCTAATCTTAACTCGTAGCCTGTTTAATTCGAGCTAGTAAGTCTGAGGGATATCTTATACCTAGTATCCTAAAGCCAACTGGTTTGGGAGTCATTGGCCCAAGACTCGCTACATAAATCAAATAGAAAGCTTAAGAGGTTAAGGCACTCAATAGTAGTATAATATTAAAAAAAAATAATACATTGATTTTTCACTGAGTAACCGGGTCCCATTGCCTAAGTAAGCAATGATATTTGCATCAAAAAATAGGCAATATGAATAAAAAAAATTTTAATAAATGTTGAACGAAAGTAACAATACACTTGTTCATATGAAAGTGTAGATGATTCAAAGATAAATAAAGGGTTAATTTAGAAAAAATTCAAAATAGTTGAATATTCTTCATTTAATTTTTATATTAGTAAGTACTAATACCCCAATGATATACCTCACTTATGCTTTACTGAATATCAAGGGTCATTTTAAAAGATATCTAAAACTAAATTCTTTCTTTACTCGAGGATGAGCAAAGCTTAAGTTGAGGGGTGTGATAATTACAATAAATATACCATTAAAAGTACTAATTTATTAATTAATTTATTTTTATTTTTAAAAATTAAATATTTTTATTTATTATTTTTAAAAATATATTTATCAATGGAAAAAACTTATTTTTTTGGTCACAACGAAATAAGTTTGGAATGAATTAGAGCTAAAATGGATCCGATATGAATTTTCAAAGAAATAAAAATAAATAAATAAATGGCTCAGCTGGCTCAATAGCTCAGTCAGCGCGCACTCTTCAGCCGACGTGTCCAAACGTGCCTAGCCCAGTCAACTCAGCCCACATGCAGCAAGCTGCTCAAAATGCAGACTCACCCTGTGCACCGCTAACATCAGGCTGACGTCAAATTCATCATGGCTCATGATAGACCTCTAAGGGAGGGTATTTTGGTCATTTCATGCCCATGCCATGCACTGATTGGCTCAGATCTGCGAAATGCCCAGTCCATCATGGTCCATATGAGCAGTAATGCATGATCTGATGATAGTGGTGGTTTGCGGTTCAGATCCGAGGGATAAGAAATTTCCCATTTTGATTTGGTTTTCAACTCCTCATCTGCATGATTGAATGGCTCCAGGCATTCCAAAACTTGATCTAATGGCTAGTATTCATCCTAAAGGTGATTTAAACACCAAGCATTGATCCAACGATCAAAAACCTCCTGATCAAAGCGATTTAATGGCTAAAATTTAATTCGACTTTGATCTGGCCTATTATACATCGATTTTTAGCGATTTTGGGACCATTTGATCAAGATTTGATAGCCAAAACTCATGGAATTGCACAAAATTTGTCCAGGGATTGTTTTAATCCAATTTTCACTATGATTTCTCCATATTCGATGATCAAAATACCTCCTTAGTCCCACATTGCCTAGAAGAAAATACTCCAGTCCTCCAACACCTATAAATAAGACCCCAAGCCTCCAAGAAAAGCTATCTTGGGTCATGGGAAGGTGATGATACAGGTTGGAGGCATGTTTGGATTCAAGGTTGCTTCAAGATAGATGGTGCCGAGAGGAAGAGCTGAAATCTACACCATCTCAATGCCAATGCTGATTCGAGATCAAGATCATCCTATTTTTAATTTTTATTTTTTTCTTTTATTTTTAATTTCATGTATTTAAATTTTGAATTAATTTTTAATTAATGTAAATTTTATTTTTTTACTCTTTAAATTTCATGCTTTTTATTTTTATTATAAATTTATTTTTTGCTCTTTAATTTCATCATAAGTAGATGCTAAGATCTAACTAGTAGATCTTAGTACCAAGTTTAATTTTATGCACTATTTAATTTTTACTTTTTATTATTTTCTGACTTCAATTTTTTTTAAATCTTTTTTTTATAAAAATTAAAGATTTTAAAACTAAAATACTGTCTTATTTATGGATTCAATCCGACTCACTATTTTCTACCTATTTTTATTCAATTTAAAAAGTCAAAATTAAATTGATAAATATGGTGTCCTAATGACAACATCACACTCTTATCAACCCACCTATCTCATCTCGAGGCTTGACTCTACCTCCTCATAGGTATCCAGATCTTCTCTTACTATACACAATCTATCCTCCACCTGAATCATGACTCTCCCTGGGGCCCCTATAAAAGAAATAACCTGATCCAAGTTTAGCCACCTAACCCTAACCTGCAGGACCTCCACCATCGCTGCTCCTATCTCAAATACTTCGTAACCCCATGGGCACTTCCAAAACCACTGATGACTTCCACCTCCTCTGAACCTGCTGGAACTCTTCATGGATCAACCATAGTCATCACCCCAAGCTCCAATTGGTCACACTACTGAATGCATCCCAACTACTTTTTCAGTCTTTCAGTAGATTGAATAGTTATTTCTTTAGCTCGACCTCAACCTTAAGCTCTTGAGTGACCTCTCCTCTAACACACCAAATAAAAATTACCCGCACCTTAGCCTTCATAAATTTTTTTCACAAAATACTATGTGAAGCTGTATCTAGGAGAACAACTATGAACAATAGAGAGAAAAAAAATAAAAAAAACAAACTCAAAGTCCCTTCAATTTTTCCACTTTTTTTTTCTCTCTCTACTAGAACCTTCCAGATTCTCAGCTTCTTCATGTTTGTCTCGTTCAAACTAGAAAACAGCCACTTGCTTCCATGGACCATAGTTGACCACCTTTGCCCGTGCAACCACCGGATCTAAGCACCGCTACCACCAGATCGATGCTACGGCACACCATCCTTGCTGCCATTCATGTGCCACCGTCAGATTGGTGCGCCATCATCAAATCCATGCTCCTCCATGCTGGATCCATCACCACTATGGCATGTCACCATCGTGGGATCTGACATCATCATAGCACCCATAGCCACTGGACCTCATCATCTGTGCCACTTCATCGGATCTAGGCCATGGCCTTAGAGATGGAGCCTCTATATGACCGTCGTGTCTCGATCGATGGCATTGATGCTGGTGTCGCTCAAAAGGGGAAGATCTAACCTGATCTCCCCTACTCCTTCTACCTCCCCATCCAGCTCCCACTGCACACGTGCCTGTCAGATGCATTCCACCAGCCACAGCCATCCTGCAACTTTCCTAGAGAAGAAGATGGCCATGCCACCCCCTCCGGATCTCTGCCGTCTTACCCACGAGCACCATCACTGACTGCCTACAGAATCCACCTCCACACACCACGTTCGGCCACTAGATCACTAGAACAATGGCAAATCATCGGGATTAGCGGCCAATTGCCAAATTAGCAACCAGTGCCTGGGATCGATGACTAATCATTGATCGCCAATCGGGAGGAAGAAAAAGGGGGCCCTATCGGCCCCCAAAATATATTTTTTTTGTTTTGTTTGTTGTGCTGCTGAATCCCTTATTGCTAGATCTCACCTTCTTCCTTCACACCTCCTCATCAAGAACATTCTAATACCAATTATTATGTAGGATCCCTTGACCTCCTATTGAGGCTGAAGGAAGAGTAGGGTGCACCTCATTCCTCCATGCTTCGAGGCATGCCCCCTAGGGCACCTTAGCATGTGAAGGACCAGAGAGATGTGTAGGAGAAAATGACTGTATTGATCTCTCTTCTTCTTTTTCATATTAGGGTTTACAATATACATGTATATGTATAGCTATACATGGATGAAAACCCAACTTGTAAAAAACTTCCTAGGCTAACCCAGTCTGAATGCACTCATCCAAACTCATGTACACCCATGGTCTGATCATGCACTCCATCCCATGGACCCAACCTGATCGAAACTCTAACTAGCTCCCATGAGACCCACAAACTAGGGCCTCATGACCATGGAGGGCTGAACCTCCATCCTAGAACCAAACTGATCCTAGCCCTAGGACTCACACCTGTCCTAGTTTTTTGAAGCCAATATCTTGACTTCTCCCATGGCCTTCCAAGACTTGGGAGCACCACTAATCCTAATGCTGCATATCATGACTATAAGATCTGGTAGATGGATATTAAAATTGCTTTTCTCAATGAAAATATTGAGAAAGAAGCCTATATGACTCAGTCAGAGGGATTTATCTCTAGTGGTAGAGCAAATCAGATATGCAAGCTAAAAAAGTCTATTTATGGATTAAAGTAAGTATCAAGAAGATGGAACATCCATTTTGATGAGATAGTCAAATCATTTGGCTTCATCAAAAATATAGTTGAACCATGTATGGATAAGAAAATAAGTGGGAGTGCCATTATGTTCTTGATTTTATATGTAGATGACATACTGCTCATTGGAAATGATATCTCTATATTGTAATTGGTCAAAACTTAGCTATCACAAAAGTTTTTCATGAAAGACTTGGGTGAAGCATCCTATATATTTGGTATAAAGATATATAGGGACAGATCAAAGAGGATGCAAGGTTGTGCAAAAAACTATGGATGCCATAATTAGGTGGATTTTAGAAAGATGAGGTTGCCATTGGAACCTACAAAATAAGTCCAAATTGGAGGTAGGATGGCTCCGGTAGAACCCTCCAACAGTCAAGTCAGTTCTCTATCCACAGAAATGGAGCACTCATGGAATTATAGCAGAGTTTAGAGCTTAGAGAAAAAACATATCCAGAGGATCCCTTATATAGGTGAAGCTCATAACAAGTTGATGGTGATAGCCATAATTATTTGGTAGTGGGCCATTTGGGGCCATGTGGAGTTTGTTATGGAGGATGGTGTCCGTTATCGTGACGTACTAGTATGTAGAGATTTAGTAGTTGAAGTTTGGATGGGACAAATTTTGGCGATGAAGAGCTTCATACTACAATAGTTCTAGAGAAGTTCAGACTTCTCCAAGGTTGTCTGCCTGTTGACTGGCATGTGTTGAGCTGGGAGCTAAATTTGCATAAATGATGAGGTCCTTCTAGGCGATAGCAAGGATTTGGCTACAAAGAACCTGCTAGGTGACTAGAAGGAATTTGATTGGAGGGAGCCCTTTGGGCTATAGGATGGAGATCGGCTGAAAGGAGCCCTTTGGACGACTGGATGGAGTTTGGTGATCAGAAGGAGTTCAGCTGGTGGCTAGGATGGCAAGCATAATTAAAGCATTTTGGTGAATCTCAATTGCTTCTTCAAGGTTCGATTATCTTCAAGGTCATCTGCAACTGAATAACCATCATTGATTGAAGGCTGGTAAGGATGGTGGACTCACAAATTTAGAATTATGGCCAGGCTCTTCATGGAAGTGTTCGGGCTTAATCTAATGATGGAGTTCTTCTATCTATCCTAGGTTTTGCATTCAAGATCCTAGATTTGATAGGAACAAGATTTGCCTTTTAGTAAGGCATAGAAGTTCGTTTAGGGGTAAGCTCTGCCAGCCTGTGGTTCTTATCGCGAGATTCAATCCACAATAGCTAGACTTAGTCTGAAGGGGATCTGGTTAGATAAGAGTTTAACCAGAATCAAGATTGGTCAGGTTAGGTTATGCAGGGATTGGGTGCTTAGCCAATTGCTTAGGCGATCACTTTCACTATTCAAGTTCATTCAAAAGGAGTTTGATTGAAGCTAATTGCTTATAATGGAGGAATTAGGCTGCCTTCACAACTTGTCATCGAATAAAACCAGATCGATCGGGCTTCTCCACTCAAACCTTATCGTCAAGTGAAAAACAACCACTTTTACTATTCAAGATCGTCTGGATGGGGTTCGTGATGCTTCGCAGGCTCTGTAGTTTATGAAGGAACCAAATTTAGGATTTCAGGATTAGATCTTAAAATTTTTTCAAGATCTGATAGCGAAAGAATAAAATTAATCAAAATTAATTTTAAATATCAAAAGATACTCTAGATCTAGGATCTATTACATGATCATGGCATGTAATTAAATCAAAAATTAAAATATAAAGAAGAAATCAAAATATATCGATTACATCAACATGTATATATACTACATCTAATGTTAGTATGAAAATAATAGATCAAATTTATTACTTATGCATGTTAGATGTTCTAACTTGCTGATCCAAGCTTGAGGATAAAGTTATGAGCTGCATATGCATCTGACCTCTAGGAGTCATCCACATGAGCCCACGATCACGATCAAAAGTTCTGATGTAGGAAATCAGCACAATATGCTAGTACTGTGCTGATCTTTCTTTGATGGTCGATCAGATTCCTCCTTCTAGATTTGGACTCTTCCAAAGAGGAGAAGAAAGAGAGAAGTTTTTAGATGTGAAACACTCTTAGAAAACTCAAGAAAGGAGGAAGGAAAGAGGTGAACATAGCAACCCTAGAAGAAGACCCTCTTCTTCTTCTCTTTGCTCTCACCTAGATACCTAGTTTGGTGTCTATGGAACCCCAACTCCCAAGGATTCTCTCTCCCTAATTTTCACACACCCCAAAGCTCTCTCAATAGTCTATAACATATCATAAAATTGGCTCAAAATTCATCCAAAATATATAGCAGAAGAGGAGTCCTTGTCTAGGTCAAAAACTAGACAAGGAAAGACCAAAAAGGGCAAGTCAAGGTTGGGCACCCTCTCTAGAATTTTTTTGGCATGGACCCAAAGGGAAATGTCACCCAAAACATTCTCTTCATTACCGAGAATATCAAAGAAAAAATAGGGAGGAGGGCGACATAGAAGAAAGGAAGAGTTTTGTTTTTTCAAAATACTATCTCATAGGATTTAAAACCAAAATCAATTCTTACTTTGACTTGGTCCACTACCTAACTTGAAAGAGAAATCCTGTTTCCCAGGTTAGGTTCTTTCAGATCTGATTTGATCAAAAGAAATATTTTAAATTTTTTTTTTTTAGATCCAAATCAGATTTGACACTTTTTATATCTAATTTTATTGATATAATAAAATAAAATAAAATAAATCTAATTTAATTATACCTTTATATTGGGTAATCCTATTATCCTATGATGATCCTGCTGTTTGTCTGAGGTTCTGGATGTAGCCACGCAATGGCTTGGCCTCTACTGGTACCTACTCGGATAGGATATGGAGATCTCTTTCTTCTCAATCTATCCTCCAAAAATTAGATCTGGATCTGATCTTGAAGATCTTCAAAATAGCTTTTGAAGATCGGATGTCGTCTCTTGCAGTAGTGCTGCCTTTTTCCTTTCTTGTCGCCTTTCTCTTGTTTGGATCGCACCAAACTGAAGCCCAAAACCTTTTGAACATGGAGAGGAGAGAGAGAATTAGGGGGTGGCATGGAGAAGTAGGAAGAGGGGCTATGTGGCATGGGCAAGGGCAAAAGCTCGAAATCCTAGGCATAGATAGGGTTTATATAGACCCTACTGCGCCATGCAATGCCACATCATTCCAATCAATCATGGCTTTTTGTGCAATCAGATCTAAATTTGATTGATGGAATGACATCATCTGATCCAATTAGATTATAGTCCCTCACAAACCTCCTTAGGTGGTGCCAAGACTGGTCAAAGATGAGTCTTTGGTGCCACCTTAGTTGAATAAATTAAGCAACTGGAGTCCCATCTATATCGGACTCCAATTCTTATCCACTTTGGGTGCATGCCTCCCTAGGCATGCGCCCCTTGCCTTTCTACTATTTAGCAGGGGAACAAGGGTCAAAGCTCTCTCCTATGGGTGCATGACACATGGGCAGATGTCTAAGTATCAAAGGTCAATGTTTGACCAAAGTCAAAGAACAAGATTTAGCAGGTAACGGAAAATGGTAGGTGTTGTCTCAAATTTATCTTATAAATTAAGACAATCCTTTTCTGACTTGGACAAGCTCCAGTCAGAGCAAGTAAAGATTTCTGAGTGAGCCCAAATATATTTGGCTCAGTCGAGACAACTTTTAATGATTGTTAAAGGAGAATATTAGGCTCAATCATGTGCTACCATAATTTTCTTGAATCTGATTCAATCTTATTGAAATTAATTGAATTAGATTAGTCCAATTGATGATATCTAGATCCAAACCCTTATTTGTATGATTCAGTTAGGTTTAGTTCTATATGGTAATGGGATATATCATGATCTCTGTCATCAATATCATCAAAATACCTTCCGATGGATCAGAACTTTTCTAATTTAGACAACTAGTATGATCGATCATCCAAATCATTCTAATTGCTCCCAAAATCTATCAGTGACACCTAGCAATATATGATGGCAACCCATCAGAATTACAAATGAACCTCTCAGTGTAGTTACCTGTGTGATTAGGTTTCTCTATCTTGAGCTTCGATCAAATTAGGGTTAAGGTGATCTCATCAAACCCTAATTTCAGTCATATGAATTAATCATTCGATTCAAGTCCGATGTGAAAAATTCTAATAGAAACTCTTTCTAACATTTCACTCTACCATGGCCATGAGCTTATGGACTTCATTCTCATGATCATCATAAGACTGCTCCTCATCTACCGAGGTAGATAGATCCCCTATTGGTGTAATCCAATTTCTACAATGAACATGCTATAGCCAACATACACCTCAGGGTTCCAAATGGCTAGGAGATCAAGTTATGGTGTACTCAAACTATAATACCCTCAAGGTGAACTATCGATGCACCTCAGATCAAAGAACCAGACACACCACTATAACTTTCGAGCCAGTCATTAATGAGAAGGTAGACTTTCTGATGACTGCTCGAGGTGGTCACGCTCAGTGTCCTCATTTTCTAACGTGTATCTGTACTCTCGCTCCGATGTCTCTACACCATAGACTTAAGACTCATCTATCCTAAAGAAGTGATCGTACACGATCAGAAGCATTTTATGAGTTAATAATGAAAATTCATGTCTTAAATTTTTAACTTTTGAAAATATGAACTATCACTATAATTAACTCAAGAGATGTGTCACAGACACTTTTAAATACACACTGCGATAGAAAATAATCTAAGTTATTATTTATAGTCAAAATTATAATTTTGCCCTTAGATGTGTATTACAAGTGTCAGCCAATTCTGGCCTCTAGGGCACACATATCTAACAAACTTTCACTTGACCTAATATCAATTGGCTACAAGTCTAAGTTTCATCTTTTTAAGGTGGGCTTCAATCTTCTGCTAGCCCAATGGCTTTGTGAGTGGATTTGCCGCATGGTTTGCGGAGTTGACTCTCTTGACCTCGACGTAATCTTTTTTGAGATAATTGTGGATGAGGTGGTATCACTGCTCGATGTGCTAGAATTTTTGGTGAGATCTCAGCTCCTTAGCAAGGTCTATGGCACCATTGTTATTGCAGTACAGAGGAATGGCATCCGGTGGCATCACTCTGAACTCTATGGTGAATTTCTTATACTAGAATGCCTCCTTTATAGCTTCTAATGGAGTGATGTACTTTGCTTCCATGGTGGAATCTGCTATCACCGTCTGCTTGAAACTCTTTCAACTGACAGTGTTAGATATATGTGCTCTAGAAGTAAGAATTGGCTGACATTTGTAATACACTTCTAGGGGCAAAATTGTAATTTTGACTATAATAAAAAAAATGGGTTATTTTCTATCACATATGTGTATTTAGTGTCTGTGATACATCCTTTGAGTTAACGAAAATGATAATTCATATTTTTAAGAGTTGAAAATTTAAGACATGAATAATCATTATTAACTCATAAAATGCTTCCGACCATAGGATCATCATGAGGATGGTGATTGATCTGGAAGGTTGGTGTACAATCGCTTCTCTTTAGTAGATGAGTCTTGAGTCTATGGTGTGGAGACACCGGAGCGAGAGTACAGGTACTCGTTAGAGAATGAGGGCACTGAGCGTGACCACCTCGAGTAGTCATTAGGGAAGTCTACCTTCTCGTCAATGACTGACTCGATGCTGTAGTAGTGTGTCTGGTTCTTTGACCTGAGGTGCATCGGTAGTTCACCTTGAGGGTGTTATAGTTTGACTACACCATTACTCGATCTCCTAGCCATATGGAAACCTGAGGTGTATGTTGGCTATGACATGTTCATTGTAGGAACTGGATTGCATCAAGATGGAATCTATCTACCTCGGTGGTAGAGGAGCAGCCCTATGATAATCATGAGAATCAAGTCCAGAAGTCCATGGCCATGGCAGAGTGAAATAATAGAAAGAGTTTCTATTTAGATTTTCACATCGGACTCGAATCGAATGATTACATCATATGACAGAAACTAGGGTTTGACGAGTTTACCTTAACCCTAATCTGATCGGGGCTCAAGATAGAAGAACTTAATCACACAGGTAGCTGCACCAAGAGGTTCGCATTCAGCTCTGATGGGTTGCCACCATATACTGCTAGGTGTCACTGGATGGATTTTGGGAGCAATTAGAATGATTTAGATGATCGATCATTCTAGCTGTTCGAATCAGAAGAGTTCTGATCCATCGAAAAGGAGTTTCGATGATGTCGATGATAGAGATCATGACATATCCCATTACCATACAGAACTGAACCTAACTGGGATCACACAAACAAGGGTTTGAATCTGGTGATCATCAATTGAACTGATCTAGTTCAATTGATCTGAATGAGATTCAATTAGGTTCAAGAAAATCGTGCTAGCACTCGATTGAACCTAACGTTCTTCTTTTGCTATCATAAATAAGTTGTCCTGACTGAGCCAAAGGAAGTTTGTGCTCAATCAGAGGCCTTCATATGGTCTGACTGGAGGTTGTCCAAGTCAGAAAAGGTTGTCTTATTTTGTAAGACATTACCTACCATTTTTGGTCACCTGCCATTTCTTGTTCTTTGACTTTGGTCAAAAGTCTACCTTTGACTGGTCAAATGTTGACTACTGACACTTTGACTTTTGACCACATGTCATGCACCTATTGGAGAGCTGGTGGGGGCCTGTCCCCCTACCAGAACCTGGCAAGGAAGAAGGTCCACGCCACCCTGGCATGTGCCCATGCTGGAGGCGCCCAGGAGTCCCTGTTGGACAGGGACTCCATCTCCTTTTTGGATTCCAATTAGAGTTCTCCTAAGAACCAACTTTGACTGGTCTTAGGCACCCTCTAAGGAGGAATCCTAGGGGACTCTATTTCCACCAATCAGATTTAGATCTGATTTCACAAAAAGTTATGATTGGTTGGGAAGAAGAGAAGTTGGATCATAGAGAGTCTATAAATAAGTCCCTACGCCCAACCCAAATTTTGATTGAAAGTAGGATTGAATCACAATTCCCCACGCCCTAAGGCTACCTCTCCCCTCTTCCTCCATGCAAAACTCACCTTCTCCCTCTCCTCTCCATGTCCAAAAGAGTTTTGGAGCTTGGTTGGTGCGATCCAGATCAAAGAAAGGCGACTGAAAGCTAGAAGGCTGCACTGCTGCAAAGGACGACTGCTGATCTTCGAAAGGAGTTTTGAAGATCCTCCAGATCAGATCCAGATCTGATTTTTGGAGATGTGATAGAGAAGAAGAGGATCTCCAGATCCTAGCCTGAGTGGATACCGATAGAGGCCAGGCACTTGCGTGGCTAGATCCAGAACCTTCCGCTGCATACAGGATCATCAACGGGTAATAGGATTACCCATATCAAGGTAAATTAAATTCTGATTTAATTTATCTAATTTTATTTTAATTTATAAAATAATAATAATCAAGATCTAAAATATCTCAAGATCTAATCTAGAATTAAAGAAAAAATTTTTGAAATATATCTCTTGATCTGATCAGATCTGAACGAACCTGGTCCGAAAAATCAGGATTTTTCTTCAACTGGTATCAGAGCCAAGGTTCTAAAAGTATTTAGATCTAATTTTAAATTTATTTTAATTAAAAAATAAGTGATTTTAGATGTCACATGAGATGTGATCAGATCTGAAATTAGAAAAAATTAAAATTAAATGATTTGGATCTAAGATTAGAAAATATGCATGACTAGTTCTAAAATAGAATAGTTCTATAGAATAGTCTTGCATGTTTTTGATTTAATCTGATTAAATCATATTTTAGATCTATTTATTTACTATTTTTTGATATTATAATGGTTATAATAACATCTAAAAAATAGCAAATAAAAATTATTTAATTTTAAATATCATATGAGATATGATTGATGCATGTCTAGACTAGTTGTAGAATAGTTCTACATAATTGTCTAGATTAGAATTTATTTTGATTAGATCAATTTAAATCTAATTTTTTAGATTATTATGAGATAATTTAGATCTAAAAATATGCATGATTCGATACATGAGATGTATGCAAAATATGCCATGATTAGATCTAATTTGTATATGAGATATATGATATAGATCTAAAACTATTTTGTAGTATTGCATGTTCCTGATTAAGGCGTTCCTCTTGGCCGTCCGGTCATAAGAATGAAGAAGGATTTAAAGGCCCTCTCTTCCTCATTCGATGGGGTGTTCTTATGATGTGTAGGGGTGCTGCGTGTTCGTCCTTAATCAGAAATCCAAAACTTACTTTCTGCAAAACCCTAGATCCTGAAATCCTAGGATTTATTGTGCATATTTTGTTTATGAACCCTACTTAATTAAAAATTAAGATTATGGAATATCAATTAGGTCTAAAATTAAGAATTTTAGATCTAAGACATATTCATAATACTGGGTTCGGGCTTGGGTAGCTCAATTAGGTCTAAGCGGTTGATCAAACCGAATCAAGAGTTGGTTAGATGGGATCAACAATGCTTAAATTGACCAGCCTAATAGGATTAAGTCTGGGTCAAGATCGAGTCACGATCAAGCAAGACCTAATTAGGCTCAGAGGTTAGAGTCTGGATTGTAGGCTAACCCAATTGGTTCTGGCTCAATAATTTGGTGTCTAAGGTAAGTTTGGCACATACGACCGACTGGTTTTTAATTGGAAGCTACTCGACCTGAATGCGTTCTTGTACGAGTTAATGGCATATTCCTTCCACCGGTCTCACTTACCTGGCCATATCTATTGACACAGTTCTGATCTGAGGTGGTCAATAATCCGAGCTAACCCATGCCACTAGGTTAGTCATAATTGTTATGACTATGACAAGTCTAGTTTAATGAGACCTGAATCAATTCTTCCTAAGAAAAGATTAAGTCTGAGGTCTTCCACCATTGTAGATGTGCGGGCCCTTCCCAAGGTTGATTGTTCTCGACTGGATACAGTGGCTCAGTTGCACCGAGAAGATGCAACCATGTCTATTAGGCATTGGATGCTATGGGCTGGAGGATGAGTTGGGCTCAATATTCCAGATACGGTGAGAGACTCAATTAGGAACCCAGTCTATGCAAATGGTGGGTCTGACTTAACTAAGGAGTGGATCAATATTTCTGGATACGGTGAGATTCATGAATTAGAGACCAAGTTTGGGTGCACCATGATTAGAGAATCATTGAACAAGAGTTGTTCACTCATTGGCTAACCCATCACCAATAACTGTTAGGTGAGGTGATGAGTCAGTTGGTGAGACCGCACCACCCACTAGAAATCATTAATCATGGAGATTTTTGCATCTCTACAGAGGGAGTGTAGGGATCCGAGAAAATAGTGGGAGCTAATTTGTTTAAAAATAAAATCCCTAAATAAATTGGTCAAGTCATAATTACAATATCTAACTAGAATCTTTGACTCTCTACAGAAAAATGTCTGCGTCCAACCCATTAGCACGTATCCTGGACACACATAGACTGATTGGAATCCAATTATAAAGATTGGCTCAGGAACTACAAAATAGTTTTGGGTTCTGAGAAGTTAACCCATGTACTGGACCAGGACCCTCCCACCTTACCAGCCCATCCATCTATTGAACAGAGAGCATCTCTGAAAAAATGGATAGACGAAGATAATAAGGCCAGATATTACATGTTGGGCTCGATGTCTGATGAGCTCCAGCACCAACATGAGGATATCGGGACTGCTCGCCAAATGTTGGCTCACCTGTAGGAGATGTTTGGTGAACAGAGTCGCGCAGCCAAAGTATCAAGTCACGAAATGACTTTTTAAGGCTAAGATGCATGATGGGCAGTCAGTCCAAGATCACTGTCTGACAATGATCAAGGACATGGAAGAGCTTGAGAAGCTCGGTGTGAAGTTAGACTTGGACCTGCAGAACGATATTATTCTGCAATCCTTGACTGATGCATATGGGCAATTCATCATGAATTACCACATGCATAAACTTCAAAATTTCTTGGCCGAATTAATGAATATGCTGGTTACCGCTGAGCTTTCTATGAAAGGTTCTAAAGGCTCAGTTCTTGCTATGGAATGGACTTCTTCCAAAAGAAAGTCTTATGGAAAGAAAAAGAAGTCTGCGAAAAAGCAGAAGGTGGAAGGAACAAAGAAGAAGAAGGCAGAGCCGAAGAAAAAGGCCGATGTCAAAAAAAAGTGTTTCCATTGCAACAGCGATGGCCATTGGAAGCGGAACTGCCCTACTTACCTGGCCACCCTGAAGAACAAGAAGGAAGGTCCTTCTGGAGGTATGCTCGTTATTGAGTCTAACCTTACGGTTTCTTCTGCATCCAGTTGGGTGCTTGACTCTGGTTCTAGTGCTCATCTGTGCACTTTCATGCAGGGATCTTGAGGATAGCAGGAGGCTGAGGGATGGAGACATGATCCTACGCATCGGTAATGGAGCAAGAGTTGCTGCAGTAGCCGTGGGAACATACCCTCTTCGATTACCATCTGGTTTAGACTTAGTTTTGAAAGACTGTTATTATGTGCCTGCAGCTAGCAGGAATTTGATTTCTGTTTCATGCTTAGCACAAGAAGGCTATGTGATTACCTTCTTTAAGGACCATTGTAACATTCTTTATGAAAGAAATAAAATTGCAAATGGTTTCCTTATTAATGGTCTTTATCAGCTACATATTGATGTACCTATTCTAACTATCGAGCAAAACGTGAATGCCAAACGACCTAGGGATAGTCCAAATGATAGATATCTATGGCACCTGAGATTAGGTCATATAGCAGAAGATAGGATCAACAAATTAGAGAAAAATGGGCTATTGAGTCCATTGACTTTCGAGTCATATCCAACTTGTGAATCTTGTCTTCAAGGCAAAATGACTAAACTCCCTTTTGTTGGACATGGGGAGAGGGCCACAGATCTCCTTGCCCTAGTACATACTGATGTGTGCGGCCCATTTGATGTGCCGGCTAGAGGCAATTTTGTCTACTTCATTACCTTTACCGATGATCTGTATCTAGGTATGGGTATGTGTATCTTATGAGACACAAGTCTGAAGCTTTTGAAAAGTTCAAAGAATTCAGACATGAAGTAGAAAAATAAACTGAAAAATCCATTAAGGTTCTTCGATCAGATCGAGGAGGTGAATACCTTAGCCAAAAATTCCTAGACTATCTAAAGGAAAATGGCATAGTCTCTCAATGGACTCCACCAGGAACACCTCAACTCAACGGAAATTTCAGAATGGAGAAATCGGACCCTATTGGATATGGTTCGATCCATGATGAGCTTCACAGACCTCCCTGATTTTCTTTGGGGACACTCATTGTTAACTTCAATTTATCTACTGAATAGGGTTCCCTCTAAAACCGTTCCTACCACACCGTATGAGATATGGCATGGTAAGAAACCAAGTCTGAGTCATCTCAGAATTTGGGGTTGTCCGGCTCATGTCAAAAGACAACAAGCGGACAAGTTAGAGTTTAGGTCCTTTAGAGCTCGATTCATAGGATATCCTAAAGAGTCATTAGGATACTATTTCTACATTCCAGAAGACCACAATGTGATTGTGAGTCGACATGCCATCTTTCTTGAAAAATAGTTTATTCAAGATAGCGGCATTGGAAAGCAGATCAAGCTTGATGAGAAAGTCTCACAAGTACAATGAGCTAAGGACCAATTGGAACCAATTCAGGTTGAGCCAATAAGAACACTACCTCCTCCACCTCGTAGATCGGAAAGAGTTTTCCATCCCCTGAAGAGATACTTAGGTATTATTTCAGAGGAAGTAGAGGAAAATGTTCCTCGTAGGTAATGGTGCTCATGGTGATGATCCCAAAACCTACAATGAGGCGATATCAGATATCGACTCCGAGAAATGGCTAGAGGCAATGCAGTCAGAAATTGACTCGATGCACTCAAACCAAGTCTGGACCTTGGTAGATCCACCAGAAGGTATAGTACCTATTGGGTGTAAATGGATCTTCAAGAGAAAGATTGGTGCAGATGGAAATGTGGAGACATTCAAGGCTAGACTAGTGGCAAAAGGTTATAGTCAACGCGAAGGCATTGACT
Source organism: Cocos nucifera (assembly GCA_006176705.1). NCBI lineage: Eukaryota > Viridiplantae > Streptophyta > Magnoliopsida > Arecales > Arecaceae > Cocos > Cocos nucifera. Next base: position 104,372 of record QRFJ01003121.1, on the reverse strand, counting down.
ATCAGGATACCTTTTCCCCAGTGGCTATGCTAAAATCCATCCGCACATTGCTTGCCGTTGCAGCCTATTTCGATTATGAAATATGGCAAATGGACGTGAAAATGGACATTCTTAAATGGATATCTTGAGGAAGATATCTATATGGAACAGCCGCTAGGTTTCACATCCAGTGATACTGATCACAAGGTTTGCAAGCTGCAAAGGTCCATATATGGACTTAAGCAAGCATCTCGGAGCTGGAACACTCATTTCAATGATGTGATCAAAATGTTTGGTTTCATCAAAAATGAAGAGGAACCGTGTGTCTTCAAAAAGGTCAGTGGGAGCGCTGTTGTCTTCCTCGTATTGTACGTGGATGACATCCTCCTTATTGGGAATGATATTCCCATGATGACAACAGTCAAGATTATGGTTGTCCAAGGAATTCTCCATGAAAGACCTAGGTGAAGCATCCTTTATTCTAGGAATTAAGGTCTATAGGGATAGACCGAATAGGATGCTAGGACTTTCACAGAAGATGTACATAGAGAAGTACTAAAGAGGTTTAGTATGGAAAACTCTAAGAGGGGATTAATACCCTTCAGACATGGTATTCATCTTTCCAAGAAGATGTGCCCTAGCACACCTGAGGAAATAGAATGCATGAGCAAGATCCCTTATGCTTCTGCAATAGGGAGCCTCATGTATGCCATGCTATGTACACGACCTGATATAGCCCATGCTGTGAGTGTCACAAGCAGATATCAGTCAAATCCAGGTGAAGAACACTGGACTTCTGTGAAATGTATCCTTAAGTACTTGAGAAGAACTAAGGATATGATGTTGGTCTTTGGTAATGGAGAACTCCAAGTCCAGGGATACACAGACTCGGATTTCATGTCCGATATAGATGATCGAAAGTCGACATCTGGGAGTCTGTTTGTGTGCAATGGTGGTGCTGTCAGCTGGAAGAGTTCCAAGCAAACCAGTGATAGCAGATTCCACCATGGAAGCAGAATATATCGCTGCATCAGAGGCTGCGAAGGAAGCATTCTGGTATAAGAAGTTTGCTGCAGAAATTGGAGTAATGCCATCAGATGCCATTCCTCTATACTGCGACAACAATGGCGCCATAGCCCTTGCTAAGGAGCCGAGGTCTCACCAAAAATCCAAGCACATTGAGCGGCGATACCACCTCATCCGCGATTACCTCGAGAAGGGTTACGTCGAGGTCAAGAGAGTCAACTCCATAGATAATGTGGCAGACCCACTTACAAAGCCGTTGGGCCAGCAGAAGATCGAAGCCCACCTTGAGAAGATGGGACTTAGACTTGTAGCCAATTGGCTTTAGGACAAGTGGGAGATTGTTAGATATATGTGCCCTAGAAGCCAGAATTGGCTGACACTTGTAATACACTTCTAGGGGCAAAATTATAATTTTGACTATAATCAATAAAATGGGTTATTTTCTATCACATATGTGTATTTAGTGTCTGTGATACATCCTTTGAGTTAATGGTAATGATAATTCATATTTTCAAGAGTTGAAAATTTAAGACATGAATAATCATTATTAACTCATAAAATGCTCCCGACCATAGGATCATCACGAGGATGGTGATTGATCCGGAAGGTTGGTGTACAATCGCTTCTCTTTAGTAGATGAGTCTTGAGTCTACGGTGTGGAGACACCGGAGTGAGAGTATAGGTACTCGTTAGAGAACGAGGGCACTGAGCGTGACCACCTCGAGTAGTCATTAGGGAGTCTACCTTCTCGTCAATGACTGACTCGATGCTGCAGTAGTGTGTCTGGTTCTTTGACCTGAGGTGCATCGGCAGTTCACCTTGAGGGTGTTATAGTTTGACTACACCATTACTCGGTCTCCTAGCCATATGGAATCCTGAGGTGTATGTTGGCTATAGCATGTTCATTGTAGGAACTGGATTGCATCAAGATGGAATCTATCTACCTCGGTGGTAGAGGAGCAGCCCTATGATAATCATGAGAATCAAGTCCAGAAGTCCATGGCCATGGTAGAGTGAAATAATAGAAAGAGTTTCTATTTAGATTTTCACATTCGGACTCGAATCGAATGATTACATCATATGACAGAAACTAGGGTTTGACGAGTTTACCTTAACCCTAATCTGATCGGGGCTCAAGATAGAAGAACTTAATCACACAGGTAGCTGCACCAAGAGGTTCGCATTCAGCTCTGATGGGTTGCCACCATATACTGCTAGGTGTCACTGGATGGATTTTGGGAGCAATTAGAATGATTTAGATGATCGATCATTCTAGCTGTTCGAATCAGAAGAGTTCTGATCCATCGAAAGGAGTTTCGATGATGTCGATGATAGAGATCATGACATATCCCATTACCATACAGAACTGAACCTAACTGGGTCACACAAATAAGGGTTTGAATCTGGTGATCATCAATTGAACTGATCTAGTTCAATTGATCTGAATGAGATTCAATTAGGTTCAAGGAAATCATGCTAGCACTCGATTGAACCTAACGTTCTTCTTTTGCTATCATAAATAAGTTGTCCTGACTGAGCCAAAGAAGTTTGTGCTCAATCAGAGGCCTTCATATGGTCTAACTGGAGGTTGTCCAAGTCAGAAAAGGTTGTCTTATTTTGTAAGACATTACCTACCATTTTTGGTCACCTGCCATTTCTTATTCTTTGACTTTGGTCAAAAGTCTACCTTTGATTGGTCAAATGTTGACCACTAATACTTTGACTTTTGACCAAATGTCTTAACTTGATCGATCACTCATATGACTCGATCTTGACCCAGACTTAATCCTATTAAGCTAGTCAATTTAAGCATTCTTGATCCTATCTAACCAACTCTTGAATCAGTTTGATCAACCGCTAGACCTAATTGAGCTACCCAAGCCCGAACCCAATTTTATGAATGTCTTAGACCTAAAAATTTCTAATTTTAAACCTAATATATTTCATAATCTTAATTCTTAATTAAGTTTGGGGTTCAAAAATAATACATGTAAATAAAATTCTAGGATTTCAAGATCTAGGATTTTGTAGAAAATAAATTTTTGATTTTTGATTAAGGACGGACGTGCAACACCCCTACACATCATAAGAACACCCCATCAAATGAGAGAAGAAGATATTTAAATCCTATTTTGTTCTTATAATCGGACAGCCAAGAAGAATGTCTTAATCAAAAATATGATAAATCTACAAAACTAGTTAGATCTACATATATATCACATATATAAAATTGATCTAACTTTAAAACATGTTTTGCATACATCTCATATATCATATAATGCATATTTTCAGATCTAAATTATCTCATAAATATCTAAAAAATAAAATTTAAATTTAATCATATCAAATTAAATTTATTCAATACAATTTTATAGAACTATTCTACAACTAGTCTAAACATACATCTATCATATCTCATATGAACAAAATTAAATAAATTTATTTTCTATTTTTTAGATCTAATTATAATATTTATAATATTAAAAAATAGTAAATAAATAGATCTAAAAGTTATAATTAATTAAATTAAAATTATGATCATCCTAGACTACACATAGAACAATTCTATTCCTAGTCTAGTCATGCATCTCATATATTTTAGATCTAGATTATTTAATTTTCTTAATTTTTGATTTTAGATCGAATCACATCTAATGTGATATCTAAAATCATCTAATTATTAGATCAAAATTATATTAAAATTAGATCAAATTAATTATGGAACCTTGCTCTGGTACCAATTGAAGAAAAAATTCGATTTCCCAGATTAGGTTCATTCAGATCTGATTTGATCAAGAGGGATATTTCAAAATTTTTTCTCTTAGGTTCAAATTAGATTTGAGACTTTTCAAATCTGATTTTATTAATTTGATAAAATAAAATAAATTAAATTAAATTAAATCTAGTTTAATTATACTTTTATATTAGGTAATCCTATTATCTTATGATGATCCTGCAATTTGCCTGAGATTCTGGATGTAGCCATGCAATCGTCTGGCCTCTACCAGTATCTACTTGGATAGGATCTAGACATATCCTTCTTCCTAATCTATCCTCCAAAAATTAGATCTGGATTTGATCTTGAAGGTCTTCAAAATAGCTTTTGAAGATCGGGTGTCGTCTCGTGTAGCAGTGCTGCCTTCTTCCTTTCTTGTCGCCTTTCTCTTGCTTGGATCACACCAAACTGAAGCCCAAAACCTTTTGGGCATGGAGAGGAGAGAGAGAATCAGGGGGTGGCATGGAGAAGGAGGGAGAGGGGCTATGTGGCATGGGCAAAGGGCAAAAGCTCTAAATCCTGGCGTAGATAGGGTTTATATAGACCCTACTGCACCATGCAGTGCCACATCATTCCGGCCAATCATGGCTCTTTGTGCAATCAGATCTAAATTTGATTGATGGGATGACATAATTTGATCCAATCAGATTAGAGTCCCTTACAAACCTCCTTAGGTGGTGCCAAGACTGGTCAAAGATGAGTCTTTGGCACCACCTTAGTTGAATGCATCAAGCAACTGGAGTCCCATCTGTATGGGACTCCAATCCTTATCCACTTTAGGTGCACGCCTCCCTAGGGGTGTGCCCCTTGTCTTTCTACTATTTAGCAGGGGTACAAGGATCAAAGCTCTCTCCTATGGGTGCATGACACATGGATATATGTCCAAGTGTCAAAGGTCAATGTTTGACCAAAGTCAAAGAACAAGATTTAGCAGGTGATGAAAAATGGTAGGTGTTGTCTCAAATTTATCTTATAAATTAAGACAATCCTTTTTTGACCTAGACAAGCTCTAGTTAGACCAAGTAAAGGTTCCTAAGTGAGTCCAAACGCATTTGGCTCAGTCGAGACAACTTTTAATGATTGTTAAAGGAGAATATTAGGCTCAATCATGTGCTAGCATGATTTTCTAGAACCTAATTGAATCTTATTCAAATCAATTGAACTGGATTAGTCCAATTAATGATATCCAGATCTAAATCATTATTTATGTGACCCAATTAGATTCAGTTCTGTATGGTAATGGAATATGTCATGATCTCTATCATCGACATCATCGAAACACCTTTCGATGGATCAAAACTTTTCTGATTTAGATAACTAGTATGATCAATCATCCAAATCATTTTAATTGCTCCCAAAATCCATCAGTGATACCTAGCAGTATATGGTGGCAAACCATCAAAACTGAGAATGAACCTCTCAATGCAATTACCTATGTGATTAAATTTCTTTATCTTGAGCCCCAATCAGACTAGGGTTAAGGTGATCTCATCAAATCCTAATTTTCATCATATGAATTAATCATTCGATTCAAGTCCGATGTGAAAAATCCTAATAGAAACTCTTTCTATCATTTCACTCTGCCATGGCCATGGGCTTATAGACTTGATTCTCGTGATCAGCATAGGGCTGCTCCTCATCTACTGAGGTAGATAGATCTCCTATTGGTGCAATCCAATTCCTACAATGAACATGCTATAGCCAACATGCACCTCAGGATTTCGAATGGCTAGGAGATCGAGTTATGATGTAGTCAAACTATAACACCCTCAAGATGAACTTTCGACGCACCTCAGATCAAAGAACCAGACAAACCACTGCAGCTTTCGAGCTAGTCAATGACAAGAAGGTAGACTTCCTGATAACTGCTCGAGGTGGTCATGCTCAGTGCCCTCATTCTCTAATGAGTATCTGTACTCTCACTCTAGTGTCTCTACATCGTAGACTCAAGACTCATCTATCCTAAAGAAGCGATCGTACACCAACCTTCTAGATTAATCACCATCCTCATGATGATCTTATGGTCGGAAGCATTTTATGAGTTAATAATGAAAATTCATGTCTTAAATTTTCAACTCTTAAAAATATGAACTATCATTACCATTAACTCAAGGGACATATCACAAACACTTTTAAATATACACTATGATAGAAAATAACATAATTTATTATTTCTAGTTAAAATTATAATTTTGCTCTTAGATTTGTATTACAAGTGTCAGCCAATTCTGGCTTCCAGAGCACACATATCTAACAAAACTTTCATTTGAGAAAGAGAGGAGAGAAGGGCATGAATGAGAAGGCCTAGGAGAAAGGTATTTATCACACAAAATAAAAGAGAAAGAGGGCATTGGGTGGGAGGGGCTAAGGTGGCACAAGGTAGAATCCTAGTCTTACTAGGATTCCATCTATGACTTGGTCAATGTGGTTTCTCAAACCAAATTAAATCCTAACCAAGTCAACCAAATTAAATTAGACCCTAACCTTATTAAAAATTAAATTAAATTAAATTAAATTAGATTTAATTTTAATTTAATTTTTTAATCAAATTAGGAAATTAGATTGATCCGAGTCCTAATTGAACTAGGACTAGTTCTTCCTTGCACTTGGCTTATCCAATAAGCCAATTGAACTTGATCCAATCAAATTTAAACTAAATCTAATTAAATTATATTTAATTAAACTTAATCTTAGTTCTCTGGATTAATCAAATTAAGTCAATTAGCAATATATTTGCTAATCGATCCTCTTGTAATACTTGCACTAGGTTAAACATCAATCGTATTGATTGTTTAATCCTAGAACGATTCTTAATCATTGATCAACCATCCGATTAGATCATGAGCTCTAATATGTATGACCTCATAGGTCCGATTCTATGTCGATAGCATAAAAATAGATTTTTATATCAATCAAAGTAACCATCTAGCAATGGTACCCGACGGTCGGATAAGTCGAATATGTAGAACAACATCCTTAGAATCCATGTGGATATATTTTTCATATAATTCATCCCTTTGACCAAAATGCTCACAGGACATCTCAAAGTTTAACTGTCAACTCTGATCAAGTTGTCCACATTGTATTTTAAAATATCAAATCCATTTGATGGATTACCCTAGCCAAGCTTTTGCTATATTGAAATATAGTGATACATTCTTCTCTAACTCTTGGAGTCGTCAATTCCATCTTGATCACACTTTGACTTTGCAAGTACTTGACTATATCCAAAAGTCTTTTATTACTGAATTAGAAATTCAATTAGTCTAGTATTAAAGTACAGTGAGTTGCTTGCAAGTCACTGAGGCAATCTCAGATCTAAGGGACACTTATACCTATATCCCATCAGAGATATTTTTGATAGTAGAATGCTCTAGAGTTGGTCATATTCAATGACGATGTATCCATACATCTCATCTATATACCATGCCAATGTCTCCACACTCCTTGGTCAAGTGGACAACCAACCTATATAGCATACAGTGATCTATTCTCAATAGATGCTATCATCCTAATTAATAGCCTATCATTTGGTCATGAACAAATTTAAGGACTAATCGATAAATTCTTTTTTTATCGAAGCTAAATAGTCCTAAGAACTTCATCACAATAATGAAGTTCATTAGAAGATGAATACTTTATAATAAAAAATATCAAAAATATATTTTATTTATTAATGAATCAATTACAGATACAATATAGCATAATCATCAATAGGCTAATAATTGGATTTGGAACATATTTTTTAATAACTCTCACTTGTTCTAAAGCCACTCAGTATAATATCTAATATCCATCTTCGACTTGTGGTTGTCAAACTCCTATATTTCTAGGGCTTTAGTGAAGGGGTCAGCCAGGTTCTCCTTTCTATCAATCTTCTAAAGATCGACATCACCTCAATCTATAATCTCTTGGATCAACTGAAAGTGGCGCAGGATGTGCTTCATCCACTGGTGTGCCTTTGGTTACTTCACCTAAGCTATGGCACCAGTGCTGTCATAGTAGAGCAGGACCAGACCATCTTGGAAGGGTGCTACTCCGATCTCGATGATAAACTTTCTTAGCCACACAGCTTTCTTCAGAGCATTTGATGCTGCAATGTACTCTACTTCATAAATAGAGTCTGCCATAGTATACTGCTAGATCTCTTTCAGTAGATGGCCCCATCATTTAGAGTAAAGATATATCCCAATACGCTTCTACTGTCATCATGGTTAGATTGAAAGCTGAATTCTGTAAACCCTATAAGTTTCAGATCTAACTTGTCATAAACCAACCATTGATCTTTAGTATTTTTCAAATTCTTAAGGATGGTTTTAATCACTTTTCAATAATTTTCTCCAAGGTCAGACTTGAAGAAACCAGATCTAGGGTTTCAGGACTAGATCTTGAAATTTTTTCAAGATCAGGCAATGAAAGATTAGAATCAATCAAACTTAATCTAAAATATTCTAGATCTAATATCTTATTATATAATTATTGCATGATATTTGCATCAAAAATTAAAAATTAAATAAGAAAAAAAAATTTGATCATATCAATCTAGATCTATACTACATCTAATGCAGCTATAAAATAACAGATCAGATCTGTTACCTGAGCAAGTTAGACATTCTAACATGCTGATCTAGGTTTGAGGATGAAGTTATGAGATACATATGTGTCCAACCTCTAGGAATCATCTGCACGAGCCTACGAATATGATTAGAGATTCTGATGCAGGAAATCAGCACAATATGCTCGCACTGTGCTGATCTCTCTTCGACGGTCGATCCGATGCTTTTTTCTTCAAAAATTGGGCACTCCAAAATATCAAAAGAAAAAAAAAGATGATTTATGATGCTGTGATACCTTTTAAAGCTCACAGAAAGGGAGGAAGAGATCTGGAACAAAAACCCTAGAAGAAGACCCTCTTCTTCTTCTTTGTTTTTTTTCTAGACATCCTGATTTGTGTTTTTAATATCTCCATGACCTAGATGAATTTTCCTATAATTTTTCTACACCAAAGAGACCTCTCAAATATCTACAATTTATAAAAAATTTAGTGAAAAAATTCTTTTTGACTAAAGAGATATGCAGAATCCAAATTGGTCTTAAACCAAGATAGGAATGTCACCAAATGGCAGGTTGTTGGGGCGCCCAACTCTTGGGCACCCCCACCTTACTTTTCTACCATGGACCAGCAAGGGAGGGTGCAACAAATTCCAAAGAATTCCATGAGAGAGAGTGAGAGAGAGAAAATAGAGAGGTGGCGACATGAAATGAAGGAAGTCTTTTGGTTGACTAGGATTCTATCTCATAGAATCCTAAAGCAAAACAAATCTCCCCTTTTGACTTGGTCACCAAACAAATTTCCATATGAGAAAAAGGAAGAGAGAAGGAAGGTGTGAGATTGCTTGGGGCATAGAGATTTTTCATATAAAAACACAAAGAGAAAGGGATGGGGCGTGAGGATTAGGTGGTGCAAGGAATAAGGAGTCCTAGTCACACTAGGACTCCTATTTTGACATGGTCAAACAAGATCTTTTAACCAAATAAAATTAAGAGTATAAAAATCCAATTAAATAAGGCCCTAATCCATTTAAAAAATTAATTAAATTAGATTAAATTAAATTTAATTTTTATTTAATTTTTTAATCAAATTAAAAAATTGGGTTGACCCGATTCTTAGTTAGACTAGGACTAGTTCTTCCTTACACTTGGCTTATCCAATAAGCCAATTGGACTTGATCCAATCAAGTCCAAACCAAATATAATTAAATCATATTTAATTAGAATTAATCATAACTTACTAGCTTAATCAAATTAAGCCAATTAGCAATTGAATTGCTAATCGATCCTCCTACAATACTTGCACTAGGTCAAACATCAATCGTATTGATCGTTTAACCCTAAAATGATTCTAAATTGCTGATCAACCATTCGATCAGAATGTGAACTCTAATGTGTGTGACCTCATAGGTTTGAACCTAAATCGATAACATAAGAATAAATTTCTATACCAATCAAATTGATCATCAAGCAATAATACTCGACGGTCGGATAGGTCGAAGGTATAGAAAACCATCCTTAGAACCCATGCGGATATAGTTTCCATGTAGTTCATCCCCTTGATCAAAATGCTCGTAGGACACATCAGTGTTCAACTATCAACTCTGATCAAATTGTTCATATTGTATTTCAAAATATCAAATCCATTTGACGGATTACCCTAGCTAAGGTTTTGCTATATTGAAATACAGTGATATATTCTTCTCCAACTCTTGGAGTGGTTAGTTCTATCTTGACCACACTCCGACTTCGTAAGTACTTGACTGTGCCCAAAAATCTTCCATTGCTGAATTAGAAATTCAGTTAGTATGGTAACAAAGCACAGTGAGTTGCTTGTGAGTCACTGAAGTGATCTCAGATCTAAAGGATACTTATACCTATATCCCATCAGAGATATTCTCGATAGTAGAAGGCTCTAGAGTTGGTCATATTCAATGATGATGTACCCATACATCTCACCTGTATGTCATACCAATGTCTCCACACTCCATGGTTAAGAGGGTAACCAACCTATATGGCATATAGCGACCTATGCTCGATAGATGCTATCGTCCTAATTAATAGCCTATCATTTGATCATGAATAAATTTAAGGACTAATCGAGAAATCCTCTTTTTATCAATACTAAATAATCCTAAGGACTTCATCACAATAATGGAGTTCATTAGAAGATGTAAATTTATGATGAAAAAGATGCCAAAAATTTTTATTAATTAATAAATTAATTATAATATCTCAATCATCAATAGATTGATAATTGGCTTTGGAACATAATTTCTAACAAGATTGATATCTACTCACTACTCCTAGTAGTATGCCACATCCGGTCTCGTATGTCATGGTGTATATGATAGATCCTACTATCGAAGCATATGAAACTCTACTCATATGCTCTCTCTCTCTCTCTTCAGGAGTTGTCGGAGAATCCTTCTTAGAGAAAGAAATTTCATGGCCTATCAGGAGATAGCCCTTTCTGAAATTTTTCATGCTGACCTCTTCAACATAGTATCTATGTACATGGACTGGGATAACCCAAGCATTCTTTTAGATCTATCCCTATAGATTTTCATCCCTAGAGTATAGGATGCTTCACCTAATTTCTTTATGGAGAATTGTGATGACAACCGAACTTTTATTTCCTTTAGTACGGGGATGTCATTCCCAATTAAGAGAATGTCATCCATGTATAAGACAAAAAATATCATTGCTGGATTATTTGTCCATTTGTAAATGTAGAGTTCTTCTCCATTTTTAACGAAGCCATATGTTTTGATTACCTTATCAAAATGCATGTTCCAACTCTGAGATGCCTACTTCAATCCATAAATGGATCTCCAAAGCTTGCACACCTTAGACTCATTTATGGATGTGAATCCCTTGAGTTGTATCATAAACACCTTTTTCGATCAGCTCTCCATTTAGGAAAGCTATCTTCACATTCGAATGAGCATTGCCACAAGGGAGAATGTCTCGTTATAGTCAATACCAGATCTCATAGTCCAAATGGAAATCTATCATAAGCATTATCTGAATGAATTTGAGCATTGCCATAAAGGAGAATGTCTCGTTATAGTCAATACCATAATGTTGATGATACCCCTTAGCGATCAGACAAGCTTTATAGGCCTTCACCTTTTCATCTGCATCTCTTTTTCTTTTGACGACCTATTTACAGTCAATAGATTTAACCCCTTCTGGTGGGTCAACCAATGTCCACACATCATTGACTTTCATGGACTCCATTTTAGATTTCATGTCCTTAAGCCATTTCTCAGAATTGGATCTCTACATAGCTTCCATATAAGTGATTGGATCCTCATCATTCTTATCAAGTACAATGAGATCACCATCTCAGACCAAGAAATCATAGTTTCTATCCAAATGATGTGATACTCTACCAAATCGCCTTAATGGTGCGATACACTAGGCTTCGAATTTGATCTAATCAAATCCGACTCAGATTCAGCCACAGGTGTCGATTTTTCTACTTATTGAACTTCATCAAGTTCAATCTTAGAGGCAATAGTTTCTTCACCAAGAAACTTCTTTTTCAAAATGATTGCCTTAAGACTGACAAATACTACATTTTATTCTTCAGCATGGTAGAAATAGTAACCCTTACTTTCTTTGGGATACCTTATAAACACAAACTTATCAAATCGGGATCCAAGCTTATTTGTATACAAACATTTGACATAGGCTGGACAACCCCAAACCCATAAGTGAGAGAGTGTAGGCCTACGCCCAGTTCATATCCATTATCTAAGGATGGCCACCCAAGAGGGGGGTGAATTGGATGTTTTAAAAATTTTAATTACTAATTTAGCTAAATTTTAATATTGAGTGGTTGGTAAAATAATATAAAATTTAAGTATAGAATGAGAGCAATGAAAATAATATAATACAAGCACAAGAAATCAAGCTTTTATAGTAGTTCGGCACCAACCTTGGCACCTACGTCCACTCCTCAAGTGAATCACTTGAGAGTTTAACTATAATCACTCAATTGATTATAGTTCAATTATTTTTCTTGGGCTCATAATTCAACCCGATTGATTTTAACCTAAGCTCACCAACTATAACCTCTACAATGATTGTTTTCTCGGGCTAACAATCAACCCCAATTGATTTTGATCTAGGTTCACCAATCAAACCTTTACAACGTCCAACTTTAGGCTTGGACCAATCTCAAGTTTCTCACCCCAAGAAACTTATAAATAAATACAACACAATCACATTATTAAAAGAAGTTTAGAAAGAAAAACTTAATGAAGCCCAAAGAAGAAGAGTTTGGAAGATGTAAGGCTTGATTGCTTTGCTCTTCTTCTTGAATGGTTGAGAGAAGTTGGTGAAGCTCTTCAATGCTTGCATCTTGGCTTCTCTCACTTTGAGGATGATTAGAAGGATAGAGAATCTTCAGAAAAATGAATCCTTCTCTTCACTTGATAGCTCTCATAATGAATGCACTTGGTGTAGGCTTGAAGGCTCTTGAATATTGGTTGCAAAAAGTTCTTTTTGAAGTTCTTAAATATCCCTTATATATTCCAAGGCCTTTCCACCACCCTAAAATCTTTGAAAAAGCCACATTTAATGTCCTAGACATTGGACATTAAAATCTAGCCGTTGAAAAAAAAGTTAGGGCTAAAAAAATGCAGTCTGAAAAAAACTAGCCGTTACAGTGACTTAGTCGACTAACCTTCTTTGACTTAGTCGACTAAGTCCCCTACACCTCAGCTTCAGCCTTTTCATCGCTTTTTGTCTTCTGCAGTCTTTTGAGACATAGTTGACTAAGTCCCCTGGATCCAAAAATTTTATTTGTCTGTACTGTCTGTCTTCTGTAGTCTTCTGAGATATAGTCGACTAACTTCTGAGACATAGTCGACTAAGTCTCCTAGATCTAGAAATCTCATTTTTCTGTGCGTTTTGCCTTTGTTGTTTTCTGAGACATAATCGACTAACCTTTAATCTTAGTCGACTAAGATGTGTGCCATTTGGGTTTTGATAGTCTTTCTTCTCCAATTTCTTTTGTAGGCTAGACTTGCTTCTTAAATTTAATTTATCTCTCATTAACCATTCTTTTTTTGATATGTAAAGTCTTAATTTTCTTCAAAAGCCTCTTGATTGATGATGCTTTACTTGATTGATAGAAGTCACTTATATCATTGTAACTGCTTGGAATTTAACTACACATCCTCAAAAATAGTATTAGTAACTTAATAAATTATACTCAAATGCTTTTGTTATCATCAAAATCAATCCAAGGGTCAACAATCTCTCTCTTTTTGATGATGACAAAACCTTTTGAGTATACCTTTCTTTCTAATGTCAAAATAACTTTCATGCAATAAATTTATATGGAATATATTCATATATGCCATATCAAATTTTATATGCTCCCCCTGAATATAATCATTATGTTCAAATTAAGTTTTAATTTTTGTATTTACTTCCTCTTAATGTGTGCCAATCAATTCTTGAGGTTTCAAAATACATATTCTTATATTTGGATTAATTAAATGCTTGAAATGAGCTCTTTTATATTGAATTTTTAGATTACACATATTATCCTTCTCCCCCTTTTTGTCATTATTAAAAAGGTAGCTATTATCAATCAAGAGCAGTACATCAAATGATACAAGAGATTGAAGAAGGAAAATAAAAAGTTTCATTCATATAAGTAAGCAAAAGTATAAGCATAAATATAAGACCAAGTAGGCATACATCAAAATATCAAAAGGAGCTTAAACCATTACAAATATCACACCAAGTACAAAATAGATTTTAAGGTCAAGGGTATGCAACGATAGGATGGCCTAATCTAAGATCGGAATATGATGACTCTAGGAGGATGGATCCATAGCAGCCTAGTTATGATGTCTGGCAAGGGCACATTCCACAGCATGCTCTACCAAAGCTGGAAGTCGATCAGACACCTCATTAACCACTCGGCGTACAATATCTATAACCTGATCCTCCTAAAGGTGAACAGAGTGTGCAAGCCAAATAGATGGACCTGTAGATCTCGACGCAGGCTCAGACACTGGTATGGCCTCCTCTTCATCATCAACTTTTGTCCACTGTCCATTTATTTTCTTGAAACCCATCCTCTTCAATTAAACCATTTAAGAATGCACTCTTTACATCCATTTGAAAAAGTTTAAAGTTCATGAAACATGCAAATGCTAAGAGCAACCTAATAGCTTCAAGTCTAGCTACGAGTGTAAAGGATTCATCAAAATCAATATCCTCTTCTTGATTGTACCCTTGTGCAACCAATCTAGCCTTATTTTTAATTACATTATCCTTCTCATCTAGTTTATTTCTAATGATCTATTTTATACTAATTACAAGAAAATTTTTAGGTCTTTCAACTAATTTTCAAACATTATTTCTTTCAAATTGGTTTAACTCTTCTTGCATTGCTAATATCCAATTTGGATCTTTTTCAGCTTCAATTATATTTTTATGTTCTATATGGGACACAAATGCAATATAATTCATAGCTTTTCTAAAAGATGATCTAGTTTTAACTTCTTAAGATGGATCACCTATTATTAATTTCTTAGGATGATTATGATCATACCTCCATTCCTTTGGTAAGTTAGATGTGCCTCGATTATCTTAGGAATGTGGCATTATTTCTTCAATCTCTTGCTCTTTATCTTCTTTTTCTTGAGAGGAAATATCTTCAAGTGATATATCTTTCATTTTATTTTCTAAAATTTTTGCATTCATATCAAGCTCTTCTTCTCTTATTTTAAGAGAGTTAGTTTCATCAAAAATTACATGTATGAATTCTTCCACAATCAATGTTCTTTTATTAAATACTCTATATGCTCTACCATATGATGAATATCCTAGAAAAATTTCTTCATCTGATTTTGCATCAAACTTTCCAAGCTTATCTTTACCATTTATAAAAATAAAATATCTATATCCAAAGATTTTAAAATAAAGCATATTTGGTTTCTTTTCTTTATAGAGTTCATATGGTATTTTCTTTAAGATTAGTCTAATTAGAGCTCTATTTAGCATATAGCATTCGGTGTTAATAGCTTTCGTCCAAAAATATTTTAGAAGGTTGCTTTCACAAAGCATGGTTTGTGCCATTTCAATCAATATCCTATTCTTTCTTTCTACCATCCCATTTTGTTGGGATGTCCTTGGTGCTGAAAAGTTATGATTGATTTCATTTTAGAACAAAAAGTTTAAAATTTTTTATTTTCAAATTTTGTGCCATGATCACTTCTTATCAATACAATACAATGAGATGATTTGAATAAAATATTAAAATTCTTATCACAAAGTTGATTTATACTAAGTAAGTTAGGCATTTGTCCTTCAACATATAAGACATCTTCTATGTTAGTAGAGGGTGTTATCAAGATATTACCGAGATCAATGATTTTTTCTTTACCGTTATCACCAAATGTCACCACACCTCCATCCATTGCTTCAAGAGGGATAAATTAAGATTTATCTCCCATTATGCACCTCGAACATCCACTATCTATGTACCATCTTCTTTTAGATTTCATGAAGGCCAAGCACACCTATTCACAATATCAAGTAGATTTAGGTACCCAAGTTAACTTGGGTCCTTTGAGCTTAGCACAAATGGTTCCTTTTGGAATCTAAATTTATTCCATCTTTGATTGATTTGTATTAAGCTTCTTGTTTACATTCATTATGCATTCAAATACTTTATGTCCAATTTTGTTACATTTAAAGCAAATTATACTTTTTCTTTGATTTTGTGATCTATCAAACACATTCCTTAGAGATTTTTGTTTTCTTTGTGGATTGTATCCTAAACCGACTTTATAAAAAATCATCTTTTGATTATCAATCAATGTTTGAAGATTCTTTAATCATGTATCTATCCACAATTGATCTTAGTCTTACTATTTCATCTTGCAAGGAGACACTCTTTTCACTAGATTCATTTAATTTATTTTGTAGTTCTTTCATATCTTCTTCTACTTTAGTTTTGTCTTTGGTTAAGATTTGGTTATCTTTGTTTAGTTCTTTATTCTTATGTGATAATTTCTTAAAATCACCAATTAAGTCATTAAAAGCATCATATAACTCTTCAAAGATAAAATCTGAAATTGAAATATCATCATTTATCTCATCATCATTATGTGCCATGAGACAAAGATTTGCCTTTCTTTGATATTCTTCCTCACTTGAAGATGAGTCCTCATCATTTCTCCATGTGGCTTTGTATGCTTTCTTCTTGAATTTCTTGAAATTTTTCTTCAACATTGGACAATCCATCCGAAAGTGTCCGGACTTCTTGCACTTATAGCAAATGGGTGATTGTTCCTTCTCTTTTTTTTTTTCTTTTCTTTGCGACCTTCTCCCTTGTTAAACTTTTTCTTAAGTTCCAATCTCTTTTTTCCTCTCATAAACTTCTTGAATCTTCTTGCTATCATGGCCATCTTCTCATCATCCTCCGAGCTCTCTTCAGAATCATTTTCTTCTTGATGAATGGCAGCTACCTTAAGGGCTATTGTTTTCTTTTTCTACACCTCTTCTTCCTTCCCTTGGTTCATATTTAGCTCATAGGTCATAAGAGATCCAATGAGCTCTTCCAAAGCTAACTTGTTTAAGTCCTTTGCTTCTTGAATGGAGATCACTTTTGGCTCCCAATTATTTGGCAAGGACCTAAGAATTTTCCACACAACATCACTATTAGAATAATTCTTTCCTAGAATTTTTAAATCATTTAATATATCAGTGAATCTTATGAATATTTCAATGATAGTTTCATATGATTTCATTTTAAATAATTCATACATGTGTACCAACATGTTTATCTTAGATTCTTTGACTTGATTAGTATCCTCATAGGTAACTTCAAGTCTATCCCAAATTTTTTTAGCAGATGAATATGTTGATATACTATTAAACTCATTTGCATCCAAAGCATAATATAACACATTCATTGCTTTGGCATTGAGTTATGCTTCTCTTTCGTTATGTTCATCTCATTTTTTTTCAGGATTTCAAATGGCCATGCCATCAATTATGATTGTGGGTGTGTAAGGATCTCTTACTATGACACTCCACATGTCATAATCTTGTGCTTGAATAAATATCCTCATTCTTACTTTCCAATAGGTATAATTGGTTCCATTGAAAAGCGGGGGGTCTATTGGTTGATTTTCTTCAACCAATGAAATTCCAATTGGGTTTTCCATTAAATCTTTAGCTCTAAGATCGTTAGGTCAACAACTAATATAGAGCACTCGCTCCAATACCACTTATTGCCCAAGGATGGCCACCCAAGAGGGAGGATGAATTGGGTATTTTAAAAATTTTAATTACTAATTTAGCTAAATTTTAATATTGAGTGCTTAGTGAAATAACATGAAATTTAAGTATAGAATGAGAATAATAAAAATAATACAATACAAGCACAAGAAACCAAGCTTTTATAGTGGTTCGGCACCAATCTTGGCACCTACGTCCACTCTTTAAGTAAATCACTTGAGAGTTCAACTATAATCATTTAATTGATTACAGTTCGATTATTTTTCCTAGGCTCATAATTCAACCTGATTGGTTTTGACCTAAGCTCACCAACTATAATCTCTACAATGATTGTTTTCTCAGGCTAACAATCAATCTCAATTAGTTTTGATCTAGGTTCACCAATCAAACCTTTACAACTCCAACTTTAGGCTTGGACCAACCCCAAGTTTCTCACCCTAAGAAATTTATAAATAAATACAACACAATCACACTATTAAAAGAAGTTTAGAAAGAAAAACTCAATGAAGCTCAAAGAAGAAGAGTTTGGAAGATGTAACGCTTGATTGCTTTACTCTTCTTCTTGAATGGTTGAGAGAAGTTGGTGAAGCTCTTCAATGCTTGCGTCTTGGCTTCTCTTACTTTGAGGATGATTAGAAGGATAGAGAATCTTCAGAAAAATGAATCCTTCTCATCACTTGATAGCTCTCATAATGAATGCACTTGGTGTAGGCTTGAAGGCTCTTGAATATTGGTTGCAAAATATCCTTTTTGAAGTTCTTAAATGTCCCTTATATATTCCAAGGCCTTCCCACCACTTTAAAACCTCTGAAGAAGCCATATTTAATGTCCTAGTCCTTAGGCACAAAAATCTAGCCGTTGAAAAAATGTTGGAACTAAAAAAGTATAGTTCTAGAAAAAACTAGCCATTATAGTGACTTAGTCAAATAACCTTCTTTAACTTAGTCGACTAAGTCCCCTACACCTCAGCTTCAGCCTTTTTTGCACTTTCTGTCTTCTACAGTCTTTTGAGACATAGTTGACTAACTTCTGAGATATAGTTGACTAAGTCCCCTAGGTCCAAAAATTTCATTTTTCTATGTTGTCTGTCTTCTGCAGTCTTCTGAGATATAGTCGACTAACTTTTGAGACATAGTCGACTAAGTCTCCTAGATCCAGAAATCTCTTTTTTGCATGCTTTTGCCTTTGCTATTTTCTGAGACATAGTCGACTAACCTTTAATCTTAGTCAACTAAGATGCATGCCAAGTGTGCCATTTTGATTTTGACAGCCTTTCTTCTCCATTTTTTTTATAGGCTAGACTTGCTTCTTAAACTTAATTTATCTCTCATTAATCATTCTTTTTATATTGTATAAAGTCTTAATTTCCTTCAAAAGTCTTGCTTCATTTGATTGATGGAAGTCACTTTTATCATTGTAACTGCTTGGAATTTAACTATGCATTCTCAAAAATAGTATTAGTAACTTAACAAATTATAGTCAAATACTTTTATTATCATCAAAATCAATCTAAGGATCAACAATATCTTACATTGAGCCTTTGTGATAGATTTACTTGATACATTATTCAATATATAACATGTAGTCTTAAAAACATAACCCCAAAATGAAATAGACAGACTAGAAAATTCCATCATGGATCGAACGATTTCTAACAAGGTTTGATTTCTCTTTCCAATACACCATTATGCTATGGTGTTCCTACAGGAGTCCACTATGAGAGAATCTCATTCTCTCATAGATATGTCAACAACTTACTGGATAGATATTCACCTCCTCGATCTGATCAAAGAGTTTTAATACTCTTTCCAGTTTATTTTTCTACTTCACTTCAAAATCTTTGGAACATTTCAGATGAATCCAACTTATATTTAATTAGATAAACATATCCATACTTAGATAGATCATCTATGAAAGTAATAAAATAAAAGTATCCATCTCTGGCACTTATGCTCATTGGTCCAAATACATCAGTATGTACTAGACCTAAGAGCTCAGTAGCTCTCTCACCTTTTTTAGTAAAAGGTGACTTGATCATTTTACCAAGAACGCAAGATTCAAAGATTGAAAGTGATTCATAATCACTAACTTCGAGGATTTCCTCTTGAGTCAACCTATTTATCCTATTTTTGTTTACGTGACCTAGCCTACAATGCCATAGGTAGATATCAGAGATATTATCTAATCTAGGATATTTTTTAGAAGTGTACATTACGCTCATAGACTATGATAAAATGTAAATACCATTTCTTTATTATTCTTATATTATTGTAATATCATTCATAATGATATCATAATAATCTCTTTTTATAGATAAATGATAATCATCTTTAGCCAAAAGGCTAACAGAGATTATATTCATTAGAAAGGAAGGACAATAATGACAATCATTTAAAGAAATGATATTAGTATTAAGAATAAGTTGAACTATTTTCATAGCTAGAACTTAAAAAGAGCTTCCATCTCCAACATTTAGGAATCATTCATTATTTTCAAATATTCTACTAATTTGAAGTCTTTGCAACATATTACAAATATGGACTGGACTTTCGATATCTAATATCTAAGTAGAAGTATCATAAATAAAAAAATTATAAGGTGTTATGATATAACATCCTTGATCAGCAACTACTTGCTCATCTCTCTTTTTTAGCCTATCAGGGTCATGAAAATCAAGACACTGAGGATAATTCCTCTTCCAATGCCCCTACTTCTTATAGTGGAAGCATTCTACCTGATCTAGATTATTCTTGGACCTTATGTTTAAATGGGGTATAGAAGCCCCAGTACGAACCACTTCATGCTGCTGAACAATATTCAACTTTCGATACTTATTATCAAAGTTGGATCCCATAAGTTTATCACTATCTAACAATGAATGGAGAAACTGTGGTTAGGGTTTAACTACATAAAGGAGAACCAAAAGCCTAATTAGTAATTGATTCATTGAACCTAAAGATTTAGACTTTAATCAAAAGGTTTCTTCCACTATTTTATTCGAACGGTAGCCTCTACCTCCAATTCGAGGATTGCCTTGATTTCTTTGCGGATACTAGAAATCATATAGACTGCACACAAGCCCAACTATGGTTGGTCAACCCATGTACATCTAAGGATAGGTTCATAACCAATTATTTTTTTAAATAATTTTTAGTAATTTAATTTTATTTTAGGTATCTTTTCAGTAGGCTAGGGCCTCCACTGAAAGTTTTGGTTAGGTCCAATTATTAACATGATCATACTTGGTCCATCTAACTAATGAATGATTAAGCCCAACTATGGTTGATCAACCTAATCATAATTTAGAGAGACACGCCAAGAAATCATATTATGAATGATAATTCCATTAGCAGATAAGCACCAAGCCTATGGGCCTCCAATGATTATCTAACTAATGGACCCATTATCATCCACTTAATGGAAGGCTATTATCTAGTTATTATCATAACTATTTTATTTTAAGGACCTAATAATTTTAGAGGATTTAATTAACTTGATTTAAAGAGAGCAGGTTAGATGAACCAGCTTGTCATGATCCTTCCACTGGCTCCACCAAGTCAGCTTAAGGGAGATCATTAATACGCTAGTCTAGGAGCACCTAAATTAGTAACACTGATTTACCTAACTGACATTGGTCAGCTTGAATAGTCAAGTGATTTGATCAAAACATAATTTCATCAAAAGGTCAGATAAGTTTGATCAGTGGGAGGGTCTGCCAAAGCTTGCCTTAGATTCCATCAGAAATGGCCAAGTAAGCGGGCTACCAATTAAAGACCATTGGTAATAATTTATCGTTAGACGTAGCCAAGAATAGTTCTTAGGGTCAATCGTTATATGCTAGACCGCGTAGAAGAATCCTAATCTAATGGGACAATAATTGATTAGATTTAGTCAATTCTCTAATTAAGTTCATTCTTTAATCTAACCCTAGGTCTAATCCAATTAATGGATCTAATCCCCACTAACCCATTTATCCAATGTGTTATGATTTGTGTCTTAGGATCTTCAATTCACAATCCTTGATCCTAATCAAATAACTTCTTAATTCTTAATTAAGTTTTAGGCTGAGAGATGGAATTCAGCTTTTCAAAAATGATTTTTGTATTTGTAAAATATTTTTATAACATGGTTCTATCAATCAAGTTGCATGTTTGATTCATAATCAATATGAAAATAATATAAACATGAATCTACTTTAGATCTAATCTAAACAGGTTCATGTAATTAAAATAATTTTAAATTTAATCAATCATAAATTTTTTTAGATCAAATATAACATATTTATGATGATTAAAATAAAATTAAAATATTTTTAATTAGATCATAAAATATTTTAGATCTAATCTAAATTTTATGATCAATATTTCAGATCAGCACGTACTAGGATAACCTCACCACTGTAAGGGGTAAATCTTACAATAGGGCAACCTTATAATTAGTCCATGCAATCTAAAACTTTTATTTTTAAATCTAAAACTATTTTAAATTTAATAAATTATAAATAAAATTAGATCATATCTAATAAAGTTATGATTAAAGATAGATCTATATGAACTTGGACAACCACTCCACTGTAAGGGGTAAACCTTACAGCAAGACAACCTTATAATTAGTTTATGTGATCATCATTTTTAATTTTAGATTTAATAAATAGATTATAAATTAGATATAATCTAAAAAATAATCTAAATATACATGCATAATCATGTAATAATCAACCTTGCTCTAATACCAATTGAAGGATCCAGATCTAGGGTTTCAGGGTTAGATCTTAAAATTTTTTCAAGATCTGACAATGGAAGACTAAAATTAATAAAAATTAATTTTAAATATCAAAAAATATCCTATATTTAGGATCTATTACATGATCATAATATATCATTAAATTAGAAATTAAATTATAAAGAAAAAAATAAAATATGTTGATCACATCAACATGTATATACACTACTTCTAATGCAGGTATGAAAACAATCGATCAGATCAATTACCTATGCAAGTTAGATGTTCTAACTTATCGATACAAGCTTGAAAATGAAGTTTTAAGCTATGCACATGTCTGGCCTTTAGGAGTCATCCACATGAGCCCACGATTACGATCAAAAGTCTTGATGCAGAAAATCAGCATAGTATGCTAATACTTTGCTGATCCTTCTTTGACGGTCGATCAAATCCCCCCTTCTTTTGGATTTAGACTCTTCTAAAGAGGAAAAGAAAGAGAGGAGTTTTTAGATATGTGATACTCTTAGAAAACTCAAGGAGGAAGGGAAGAGGTGAACATGGCAACCCTAGAAGAAGACCCTCTTCTTCTTCTCTTTGCTCACACCTAGACACCTAGTTTGGTGTCTATGAAACCCCAATGCCCAAGGACTCTCTCTCATTGATTTTCACACACCACAAATATCTCTCAATGGTATATAATAAATCATAAAATTGACTCAAAATTCATCCAAAATATATAGGAGAAGAGGAGTCCTTGTGTAGGTCAAAAACTAGACAAGGAAAGACCAAAAAAGGCAAGTCAAGGGGCGCCCAACTCTTGGGCACCCTCTCCAAAATTTTTTTGGCATGGACCCACATGGAAATGTCACCCAAAACCTTCTCTTCTTTGCCAAGAATATCAGAGAAAAAATAGGGAAGAGGGCGACACAAAAGGGAGGAAGAGTTTTGGTTTTTCAAAACACTATCTCATAGGATTTGAAACCAAAACCAATTCTTACTTTAACTTGGTCCACTACCTAATTTTCATATAAGAAAGAGAGGAGAGAAGGGCATGCATGAGAAGGCTTGGGAGAAAGGTATTTGTCACACAAAATAAGAGAGAAAGAGGGCATGGGGAATGAGGGGCTAAGGTGGCACAAGGTAGAATCCTTGTCTTACTAGGATTCCATCTATGACTTGGTCAAAGTTGTTTCTCAAATCAAATTAAATGAAAATTAAGTCAACCAAATTAAATTAGGTCCTAACTAAATTAAAAATTTAATTAAATTAGATTTAATTAGATTTAATTTTAATTTAATTCTCTAATCAAATTAAAAAATTGGATTGACCCGAGTCCTAGTTGAAGTAGGACTAGTTCTTCCTTGCACTTGGCTTATCCAATAAGCCAATTAGACTTGATCCAATCAAGTTCAAACTAAATTTAATTAAATCATATAAATTAGACTTAATCTTAGTCCTCTAGCTTAATCAAATTAAGTTAATTAGCAATCTAATTGCTAATCAATCCTTCTGTAATACTTGCACTAGGTTAAACATCAATCGTATTGATTATTTAACCCTAGAATAATTCTTAATTGTTGATCAACCATCCGATCAGATCGTGAGCTCTAATGTGTGTGACTTCATAGGTCTGAACCTAATCCAATAGCGTAGAAGTAGATTTCTATACCAATCAAAGTAACCATCTTGCAATGATATTCGATGGTCGGATAGGTCGAATGTGTAGAACAATATCCTTAGAACCTATGTGGATATTATTTTTGTATAATTCATCCCCTTGACCAAAATGCTTGTAGGATACCTCAATGTTCAACTATCAACTCTGATCAAGTTGTCCACATTGTATTTCAAAATATCAAATCTATTTAATGGATTATCCTAGCCAAGATTTTGCTATATTGAAATATAGTGATACATTCTTCTCCAACTCTTGGAGTAGTTAATTCTATCTTGATCATACTTTGACTTTATAAGTACTTGACATGCTCAAAAGCCTTCCATTATTGAATTAAAAATTTAGTTAGTCCAATACCAAAGCACAGTGAGTTGCTTGCAAGTCACTAAGGTGATCTCAGGTCTAAGGGACACTTATACCTATATCCCATCAGAGACATTCTCGACAGTAGAATGCTCTGAAGTTGGTCATGTTCAATGATTATGTATTCATACATCTCACCTATATGCCATACCAATGTCTTTACACTCCTTGGTCAAGAGGACAATCAGCCTATATGGCATACGACGACCTATTCTTGATAGATGCCATCATCCTAATTAACAGCCTATCATTTAGTCGTGAATAGATTTAAGGACTAATCAATAAATCATCTCTTTATCAAAGCTAAATAGTCTTAGAAACTTTATCATAATAATGAAATTCATTAGAAGATGAATACTTTATGATGAAAAATATCAAAAGTATATTTTATTTATTAATAAATTAATTACAGATACAATCTAGCATAATGGTCAATAGGCTGATGATTGACTTTAGAATATATTTTTTAATAGTTTATTCATGTAGTCAAGAAGATCAGCTGGCCGATTGAAGATCAGCCACCTTGGGATTACCTTGGGATCAGACACTAGACCAAACTATGGTAGGAGCGGGTTTAACCCGAACTGGATTCTGATTAAAGAATGGTTTTCATGCCAAAGTTTATAAGGGATGGTGTTAGGAATGAATGGAGGTCGGGATACTTCTACAAGCTTGGTGTCCTTATGGGATGGATCCATCAGGGCCAGATGGGACGAACTCCTAGGACATGTTGACCAATATTCTTCGACGGACATATGGATCAAATAAGGCTTTGAAAAATTCCTAAAAATTAAGAAAAATAAAATGCAAGACTTCTTCAAAGAAATCAAATGGATGAGGATGCAAAAGATGTAGGAACAATCAAAAGAAGAGTTTTGAAACTAACCTAAATTGATTGAGGAGAGCGAGGGGATGATGAGCATGATGGAAACTGAATGAGAGGATGTTTGGGACTAGAGAAAATGGTGAAAGAAGCTAGAACTCTTGAGTAGGAGAAAGATGAAAACTAGAGGGAGAAGAAGAGGGTCTCGATCAAGATGAGGCCCCAGAGGAAAAGATGAGCTTAAATATCCTAAAGAGCCAGAGGCAGTTATGATTGCAGATCTCCTTCGGTCGATCTTAGATTGACATGTGTCCCACTCATCATGATAGGGGGTTGACAGCTGATAAGTTCTTAATTATGCTGTACTTTGGGTGGAGCTCTGGTGAGAGTTTCGATAAATTATCTTTTTGGATCACCTTATATTGAAGAAGCTTCAGTGGCAGTGCAATAAATGCCAAAACTTTCCATCCGATGATCAGGAAAGAACTTCGATAGTCGCCCTTCTTTGTACTCTCTTCCTTCAAACTTTGAACTCGAGAGTAAGAAGACTATTATTGTGGTTAAACCCACTCTTACTGAAGTTTAGCTTGGTGTCTGGTCCCAAAGTAATCCCAAGGTGACCGATCTTCAATCAACTAACTAGTCTTCTTGACTACATGAATAAACTATAGAGCTCGTGAAGCATCGCAAACCTCACCCAGATGAGATTGAATAGTAAAAGTGGTTGTTTCCCACTTGATGGTAAGGCTTGAGTGGCAGAGCCCAATCAGTTTGGCTTTATTCAATGACAAGTTATGAAGGCAACCGAATTCCTCCATTATAAGTAGTTGGCTTCAGATGAACTTGAACAGTGAAAGCGATTGCCTAAGCAGTTGGCTAAGCATCCAATCCCTGCATAACTTAACCTAGCCGATCTTGATGCTGGGAAAACTCTTATCTAACCAGATCCCCTTCAGACCAAGTCTAGCTATTGCAGATTGAATCTCGCGACAAGAACCATAAGCTGATAGAGCTTACCCTTAGACGAACTTCTACACCTTACCTAGAGGCAGATCATGGTCCTATCGAATCTAGGATCTTGAGTGCACAACCCAGGATAAATAGAAGAACTCCATCATCAGATTAAGCCCGAACTCCTCCATGAAGAGCCTAACCATAATTCTAAATCTATGAGTCCGTCATCCTTACTAGCCTTCAATCAATGACAGTTATTCAGTTGCAGATGATCTTGAAGATAATCGAACCTCGGAGAAGCAATTGAGACTCACCAAAATGCTCTAATTATGCTTGCCCATCCCAGCCACCAGCTAAACTCCTTCTAGTCATTGAACTCCATCCAGTCGCCCAAAGGGCTCCTTCCAATCGATCTCCATCTAGTCACTCAAAGGGCTCCCTCTAATCAAACTCCTTCCAATCATCTAGTAGGTTCTTTTTAGCCAAAATCCTTGTTCTCACCTAGAAAGACCTCGTCATCTATGCAAATTCAGCTCCAAGCTCAACACAAACCAGTCAACAGGCAGACAACCTTGAGTATGAAGCTCTTCATCACTAAAAACTATCCTATCTGAACTTCAACTACTAAATCACTATAGATTGGTATGTCACAATAATGGACACTATCCTCCAAAACAAACTCCACATGGCTCTGAACAACCTACTATCAGGTAGTTACGGTTGTCACCATCAGTTTGTTACAAGCTCTGCCTATATAAGAAATTCTCTAGATATATTTTCTCTCTAAACTCTAAACTCTACTCTAATTTTATGAATGCTCTATTTTTGTGGATAGAGAACTGAATTGACCATCGAAGGGTCCTACCGGAGCCACCCCACCTCCGATTTGGACTTATTTTGTAGGTCCCGATTGTGACCTCATCTTCCTTAGCTTCAGCTAATTTTGGCATCCTCAGTTTTCTGCACTAATAATTATCAATTTTCAATAAAAGCAAATTTTTGTAATGTCATTTTGAATGGTGTTATAGTTTGTATTAGATAATTAAATAACAAAATATATCTATTATCATAGCCTATTAACATGGTCCAATCCTTCGGTAAATGCCCTAGATTAGATGGTGTCAGAAGTCTACCTTTGGCACTATAAGCTAAGTTATATCAATAAGAATAGAATAAACCGGTTGGCTCAAGAAGGAATTCTTGAAGCCAGTGATTGTGAACAACTTCCTATCTGTGAGTCCTGTCTTCTTGGAAAGATGACCAACTTACCTTTTACTGAAAAGGGTAACTGAGCTAGTGAACTCTTAGGTCTAGTACATACTGATGTATGTGGACCCATGAGCTTAGGTACTAGAGATGGATATTTCTACTTCATAATATTTACAAATGACATATCTAGGTATGGATATGTCTACTTGATGAAGCATAAATCAAAGTCATTTGAAATGTTCAAATTATTTCATAATGAGGTAGAAAAGCAAACTGAAAAGAGTATTAAAATTCTTCGATCAGACTGAGGCAGCGAGCATCTTTCCAGTGAGTTTCTAACATATCTTTGGAAGAATAAAATTCTCTCCTAATGGACTCCTCATAGAACATGATAGCAACATGGTGTGTCTGAAAGGAGGAATTGAATCCTGTTGGACTTGGTTCGATCTATGATAGGATTTACTGATCTATTGATCTTCCTCTAGGGATATGTGCTCGAGTCAGCTTGTTATATTTTGAATAGAATTTTAAGTAAGTTTGTAGCTAAAATGCCATATGAGATGTGAACAGGGTGTAAGCCAGTACTCTCGCACCTTAGGATTTGTGGGTATCTAGCTTTTGTCAAATATTTAGCAATGGATAAGCTTTGACCTAGGTCTAACAATTGTACTTTTATTGGATATCCAAAAGAGACCAAAGGGTATTACTTCTACCTAGCTGATGAACATAAAGTATTTGTCATCTTTAAGATAGTCTTTTAAAAAAAAGGAGTTACTTGGTGAAGGAACTAATGCCTCTAAGGTCAAACTTGAGAAAGTTCGACAGACAAAAAAACTGATATAAGTAGCTAAACCTAAACTGGATTTGATTAGATCAAATCTACAGCCTATTGAACCTGCACCCTTAAGGTGATCTAGTAGAGTACCATGTCAACCGGATAGATACTATGATTTCTTGGTCCTAGATGAAGATCCTATTGAACTTGATGAGAATGATAAGGATCCGATCACCTACATGGATGCAATGCAGAGATCCGACTCTAGAAAATGGCTTGAGGCCATAAGATCCAAAATAGAGTGCATGAAGTTCAATGATGTATAGACATTGGTTGACCCACCCAAAGGGGTAAAACCCATAGGATGTAAATAGATTTTCAAAAGGAAAAGGGATGCAGATGGAAACATGGAAATCTATAAAGCTGGTTTGATTATCAAGAGATATCATCAATGTTATGGTATTGACTATGTTGAGATATTTTTTCTTGTGGCAATGCTTAAGTCCATTCGGATCATGCTTGCCTTAGCTGTCCATCTGGACCATGAAATCTGATAGATAGATGTGATGACAGCTTTTCTGAATAGAGAGCTGGATGAAGAGGTGTATATGATGCAACTTAAAGAATTCATATCCATAGATGAGTCTAAAGTTTGCAAGCTTCAATGATCCATTTATGGACTAAAGCAGGCATCTCGGAGTTGGAACATATATTTTGATAGGACGATCAAGACGTATGGCTTCGTTAAGAATAAAGAAGAGCCCTGCATATATAAGTGGGCTAATGGTCAAGAAATTATATTTCTCATTTTATATGTGGATGACATTCTCTTAATCGAAAATGATGTTCTTGCATTATAAAAAATAAAGATCTGATTGTCGTCACAGTTCTCCATGAAAGATCTAGGAGAAGCTTCCTACATTTTAGGAATGAAGATCTATAGAGATAGATCTAAAAGGTTGATTAGGTTATCCCAGTCCACGTACCGATAGGCCATGGAATTTCTCTCTCAAAGAGAAATTATCTGACAACACCTTAAGAGAGAGAGTGTATGAGTAGAATTCTATATGCTTTGGTAGAGGATTCTATCATGTACACCATGACATGTATGTGATTAGATGTGGCATAATCTCTAGGGATAGTGAGTAGATACCAATCTGATCCAAGGAAAAACTACTAGAAGGTTGTTAAAACTATCCTGAAGTATTTAAGAAATACTAAGGATCAGTGGCTTGTTTATGGTGAGTCGGACTTAAGACTTATGAGATTTACGAACTTTAGTTTTCAGTCTGATCATGATGACAGCAAGAGTGTGTTATGGTATGTGTTTTTCTTAATAGTGGAGTTGTCTACTAGAAAAGTTTCAAACAGCACACCGTGGCCAACTCAGTTTGTGAGGTAGAGTATGTCATTACATCAGATGCTGCAAAAGAAATGGTATGACTGAGAAAGTTCATCACCAAGCTTGGAGTAGCATCCTTCCTCGATGGTCCAGTTCTACTCTTCTACAATAGCTCTAAAGCCATTGGTTAGACAAAGGAATCAAAGATGCACTAGCAGATGAAGCATATTCTACGTCACTGCCATCTTGTATGGGAGATTATGGATCGAGATGATGTCAACCTTTAGAAGATTGATAGAAAAAAGAACCTGGCCGACCCATTCAATAAAGCCATTGCAGTGAAGGAGTTCAACGACTATAAGTCAAAGATGGATATTTGATACTGCACCGCTTGGTTTTAGTCCAAGTGGGAGATTGTTGGGAATGGTGTCCCAAAGCCAATCATCAATCTACTGATGGTTGAGCTAATTCTTATATATATACAAATTATTAATTGAATAAAAGTTATTCTAGCTTTTTCATCATAAATTTTACATCTTCTAATGAACTCTTGTCTATTGTGGTGAAATCCTTAGGACTACTTAGAATCGACAAAGGAGGATTTATCATTTGGTCCTTAAATGTGTTTGCGATCAAATGATACATTATTACTAAGGACGATAATGTTTATCGAGTACAGATCATTGTGTGCCATATAGATTGATTATCCTTTTAACTAAGAAGTGTGAAGACACTGGTATGGCATCTAGGTGAGATGTAGGGATACATCTACACTGAACGTGACCGACTCCGAAGCTTTTCTGCTATCAAGAATTGCTTCGATGGAATATGGGTATAAATGTCCCTCCAACTTGAGATCACCATGATGACTTCTAAGCAACTCACTATATTTTGGTGCCAGACAATTTGAATTTCTAATTTACTGATGGAAGATTTTTTAGTACAGTCAAGTACTTGAGGAGTTGGTGTATGAGTCAAGATGGGATTGAGCACTCCTACTTTCAAGAGCTATGTTCAATAGTATTTCAATTTAGCAAAGCCTTGGCCAAGGTAGTCCTAGTGAGGGGTCACTGGACTAATTGCATTGAGTCGATTTGGATGTATCTTTTAGGATTGATAGTTTTAACTCTAAGTCATCCTATACATAGAGGTCGAAGGGATGAATTATATGATAACCATATTCACGTAGGTTTTGAATATTATGATTGCACTATTCAGCCTATCCGAATGTCTGGTATCATTGCTAGATGGTCACTTTAATTAGTATAGAAAATTGATTCCTATGCTACCGGCTTAGGTTCAAACCTGCGGGGTCACACACACTAGAGGTTCCTATCCAATCTGATGGCTGATCTAGAAAAGTTCAATTAGTGATTTGATCACTAATTGACTCAATTTGATTGAGTAAATATTTTTGGATCAAGTCCAATTGAATTGGATTCATTTGGATTTTACTTGATTAGGTTATAAGATGACCTAATCACTGAGGAGGTTTGATCCTTGATTTGATCAAAGATTGGGCTTGATTAATT
Source organism: Cocos nucifera (assembly GCA_006176705.1). Taxonomy (NCBI): domain Eukaryota; kingdom Viridiplantae; phylum Streptophyta; class Magnoliopsida; order Arecales; family Arecaceae; genus Cocos; species Cocos nucifera. The sequence goes on along the minus strand of QRFJ01003121.1, from coordinate 73,366 downwards.
TTTGATTTGATTAAAATTTAACTAAGTCTAATTAAGCCTAAATAAGTCAAATTTAATTTGATCTAATTGGATCCAACCAAATTAGTTTGCACTGGATCAATTGGATGAGAAAGTTTAAGACTAGTTCGACAAGTCTTCCCATGCACCACCTCATCATGATTTGTGCCAAATCTTTCATCACAAGAAAAATTATTTCTTGTGAAGTTTTCCATGCAAGGGAGGGCATGCGTCCTCCCTTCTAATGCCCTTATTAAATAAGATTTGGTGAAATTCAAATTCAAAGGAGTTTGGGTTTGAATTGCAAACCACTTCCTCTTATCTAAATCCCTCATGCCATTTTTTGTGCGCCTCCATAAAATCTTGATTTTTCGACGTGCGCACAAGGAAGATGAGAAAAGAGAAAAAGTTTCTCTACATGCATGAACCCCTCCTCCTTTGCATGAGAAAGTCAGAAAAAGAGAGAGATCTTAGCGCAAGGGATTTTGGGTGAGTGCATACCCTAGGATCTTTACCTAGGGTTGGGGATTCAAGATTGTGAGCTACGAGGGTTGTGAGTTCATATATCTTGGTTGAAAGCCTCTTCTATGTCTCTTCTATGTTCATTGGGATCTAGAGCATCCGAAGATCCTATGAAGAAGATCAAAGTAGTTTGATCTACATCAGCCGTCAGAGGATCCAGCATCGAGCTAGCACTTGGAAGGTGCAGATCGGGATCAGGGCCTCGTTTGGATTACCCATAGAGGCTAGATGAGTGTGTGGTTGCATCGCAATGATCAGATCTACACTGAGAAGATCAGATTATAGAGTTCGACTATCCATGAAAAGTTAATATGTTCTGAACACCTAGAGCAATAAAATAGTTTTACTACTGAGTATTTTTATTTTTAGATTTCATGCATGCATATATTACATTAGATCTTGTGTATCATAGAATTTTTAGATTAGATCTGTAGATCTTATTATTAATTAGATTAATAATTATTATTACTACATATGTTTTCTAAAAAAGTTTTAAAAGTAGAGCTAGAAATCCTGCGAGCATTCCCAATGACAACTAGGTTCCGTTCTTGAACTTTGACAAAGCTATCTTTGACAGCTTTCAAGAGCTCAGCCACGTTCAAGGTTGGCCAAGAGTGGGTGTAGGCATTCTGGTTTGGTAGACTGGAGGCTAGAAAGGGGCAGCAAGTTCTTTAATGAGGACTATGGCCAGGCTCTCTTGAAGGAGTTTGGCGAACATTCATAGTTGACTTGAAGCTAGGATGGAGTACTAAGATTCGCTGCTTGTGAAGTGGCTACTTGCTTATTCTGGATTGAAGGTCGGATTTATATAGACAGCAAGGTCCTCTTGCTAACTCAAGTTCGTCTATCCAAGATCCTTGGAGTAGAGCTGCTAAGATCTACAGCCCATAAGGTGAAGTAGAGAAATTCAGCTGTCTTCAAGGTTGGCCGCTAGACAAGATTAGATAGTGCTGGAGTTTGATATTTACTGGAGGCCTAATATCTACTTTGAACCAGGGATCGAAACTAGTCAAATGACAACTCCACTCACTGTTCAAGTTCATCTGGCCAAAGTTCAGTATGTCTTTGATAAGCTATGTAATTATCAAGAGAAAGCTAAGAAAATTGTCATTGAGAGGGTCGTCTGGTATGCAAGGTCTGAAGATCGATCTTCCAGAAAATGCTTGGAAAAGGGAAACAACTTGGTTGAAATTCAGATTTAACCATCATTACGCCATATAGCACTATACTAAGGTCGAACATCTGATTGAACTTTGGTGGGAGCCATTTTACCTCCAACACTTGTTCCTCTACTCTCGAGTTTGAAGTTCAGATGAAGAAAGTACCAAAATTTGCAACTGCCAAAGTTCTGTCTAGCTTTCTACCTACGGGAGATGAAAAGATTTGGCTTATTCGAACTAGCACCAAAGCTTCCTTAATGTTGAATGACCTAAAATGACTTTAGCATTTAAAATTCTTACCAATGTGGAGCTCTATGTACAGTGCTATAAAAGTCCTGTCAGACATCAGCTATAGCCATGATGAGGGGGACACATGATAGACGAGGTTTGGGTGCAGGCGATCTACAATCATAACCAACTTAGAACTTTTCCAAACATTTAAACTTCTTCTTCCATCCTTTTTTTCTTGTCCTGACTCATCTTTTCCCTCGTTCATTCTCTTCACCTTCTATTTTCTTCGAGCCTGAAAGCTTTGTTCCATTCTTCCTGTGGCGCCTTCTTTTGTTCATCTTTTATTTTCCCAACTGCATCTTTGACACCTTCGATTGCTTTAGGTTAGTGCCCTAACTCTCCCTTTAGATTTTCTTGCCTGCTTTCTTATTCTTTGATACTTAGGAGTTTCTTGGGGGTATGTGGGGTTGCTATTCTTTCCCTATTCACCAGGTTTACCTACCATTTTTTTCTAATTTTTCATAATTTTTCTTGATTTTGTTTGATCCAAAATGACTTCTGAAGTTTCCTGGTCCACTAGTTCATGGAGTCCATCCAACCTGAGCTTCCCTAAACTTGACCCTAGGAATGAAACTAAGCCTAGGGAGGTAGCTTATCCAGTCTTTATCCCTAAGACCATTCCTTGCTCCCTTTACTCTGAAGATCTTTCTCTAATTTGGGCTCAGTACGGAGTTCCTCTAGAGTACTAGCTGGAGCTTCCTGAATCGAGCGCTCGACTTTGTGCCCCTCTCCTAGGTCATTTCTATTTGTACTTGGAGGCTCTTCATGTCGAGTTGAGACTTTTCCTTCCTCCTTTCATTATTGCTCTTTTCTACTTTTTATACATATCCCTTGCCTCTGCCTGTTCGAACTCTTTTAGATTTATTATAGGATTTCTTGCCCTCTATCTTTCAGCCAAGGTGCGTCCTATAGTTTCTTTGTTCCAAATTTTTTTTACCTTCAAGTGCCTTCCTTTTGCCACGAATTGGTGGTACTTATCCCTCTAGTTCAGTAAGAAGTGGTTGCTCAAGGGTGCCACTTCCTTTGTTCATAATTGGAATAGATGATTTTCTTTGTTTTCTTTCCCTCCATAGAGTTAGGACTTCCTCCATAGGGTCAATTGAGGGACTCGATCTGTAGGGCCTCCAAATTAGAGAGAGAGGATCTTGACTCTGCTAGTACATTAAGAAACTATAAAGCTCATCCTTTATTTGAGCTAGTAGAGAATTAGACCTTATACAAACTTAGCATGAGTCCTTTCAATCCGGTAGGTATACATGTACATCTTCTCTATTTCTTTTATCTTTTTTCTAACCCCAGCTTACTTGCTATTATAGAAATAACTCCCGAAGAATTGAAAATGTTGTCTAAGGGACTTTAGGCCCAAAAGTGAATGGAGGGTACCTCAAGTGGGGCATCGAAGTGAGCAAGGGTTGGAGGACCAAGCTCGGTTACCCCTGCCTAGGTGGCCTCTGCTCCGAAGGTGGCAGTGTCTCCATCAATTTCTACTCCATCCACCGTGGCCACTGCTCCCTTGCTCTCGAAAAAAAAAGGAAGCCGAGAAGAGAAGGAAGAAGATGGTTGCTATGAAGGCTTGGAGAAAGTCTGACAACTCTAGTAGTGATAGTGCCGACCCGAGCCAAGCTTCACTTAATGATTAAAAAGTTGTCTAGCCTCTTATAGAGGGGTGCATCCTCCCAAACATAATTGAGAGGATGCTTCAAATGGACAATGAGCAGAGAATGTGAGATGCCCATGGGACCTTCTAGGAGGTAGTTACTTTTCTCTTTAATTTAAATACATGTACGCTCTCTAATAATAACTCATATTTTGCTATTCGTAGCGGGGAACCACCTTTTCACGAACGTAGAGGTGGTCAACCTTTGAAAGACTAAGGTCACGAAGGCAATGGAGGCAGTCCAAGAATATAAGGCTGAAGTAAAGCATCTTTTGGCTGAGGTTGGGTGCCTACAAGAGGCATTCAAGAGGAAGGAATCAGCCTCGGTAGGGTTGAAGGCCACGTTGACCTCAGAGGAGGAGAAGAGGAAGGAAGCTGAGGTCAAGATCATTGAAGAAAGGAGGTGAGTCACCGAGGCTATGAAGTAAGTTGTTTCTTCCTTCAAATCTTTGGAGGAATAGAATTACATCAAGGTGGTATTCACCCAGGAAGCTTTCAACAAAGAGTTTGAACTTTGCTAGAAAAAGGTTTATGAGAGGTTCCCTGAGTTGGACTTCAGCTTCCTAATGGAGAAATCTTCTGAAGATGAAGTGGAGCCTCCTGCAGCCAGAGCTGATCTTCCAGATGCTGAACCTACTATTGCCGAACCTCTTGCACCTGTTGAAAAGGCAGCACCTACTGAGGCCATGCTGAGTGACTGCTTGTCATTACAGCATCAAATAAAAATTAAATCTAATTTTACTATTTAGTAAGATAATTGGTGAGTTGGGTATTGATTTCCTCAGGAATTGAAGTTTGAGTTGCATTCAATTTAATTAAAATAAATAAAATTTTAAATAATTTATAAAGCAAAAATTTGAATAAATAAATTTAAGATAGTTAATTTGAATTTTGTAAATAAACATAAAAGAAAGTAAATATAATAAAGTGGGGTTTGAAGAATCAGTTAAAGGTATTTTGGAATTTTGAATCCATCTCTAGCATGGTTGTGGTAATTTTTTTTAATGCAAGAATTTAATTATTGGGAATAAAATGGTCCCTACCTAAGTTCTTGCCCAAAGTACTTGGTTGCCGACCTCCTCTTTGTTGGGATTCGTCAATCTCCTCAATGATGAGTTCATGCTGCGAAACCTCCTAAAATGAATAATAGGCTTAGGGCCCAAATGAACTCCATTAGTCATGCTCCTTTTGGACGAACTTCTTTCAGATGAACTCCGTTAGTTATGCTCCTTTCAGATGAACTCCTTTCAGATGAACTCTGCTGGTCACGCTCCTTTCGAACGAACTTCCTTGGGATGAACTCCATCTAGATAAACTCTGCTCAGTTGCCAAGCGAGCTTTGTTCGGTCAACTTCCTTCTAGTCGCCTAGAAGACCTCGTTGTCCACATGAATTCAACTTTCAACTCAATGCAAACAACATAAGTGCAAATGACCTCAAAAGAGCCCGAACTCCTCTGGAGCTTTTGCGACTTGAAGCTCTTCACCGTTAGTGCCTACCCCACCTAAACTTTGACTATTAACCCCCAACATACTGGCACATCATGATAATAGACAACGCTCTCGACTGGCAAGTTGCGACAACGAACATCACCCTCCATGACAAACTCCATATGGCATGAGCAGCCCACTACCAGATGGTTATGGCTATCACTATCCATTTGTTACACACTCCATCTATAAAAGAAACCCTCCAGATACATTTCTCCTAGGCTCTCTTCTCCTTTCCATTACTCTGCTTCTTTATTTTCCTAAGCACTTGATTCCAGCTGGCCAAAATATTAATTTGGACATTAGAGGATCCTGTCAGAGCCACCCATCTCTGGTTTGCACTTTATTTTGTAGGTCCTATTGATGGCCTCACCTTCCCCACTCTAGCCATCTTCGACATCCTCACAGATTTTTGCACCAACAGGATTGGCACTAGAGGAAGGGCCTCTGATCTCTTGTTCTAAAAAGAGTGCCCAGTCGATCTTACTTGTCTTTCTTTCTCACTTAATTTCTCGAATCCACTTCTATTTGGTCTCTTCTTGCTTTAGAGAATGCCTCCAAAAAAGATGATCACCTGGTGGTCTACTACTTCTGCTGCTAGATCTAAGCCAGATCTATCTATTTTGGCTCCATCATCCGCTCCCCAACCTCCTCCATCGGTAGCCATGGTGGATCTAGAGCAGTTCAACTTGCTAATACAGTAGGTTCGAGGCCTCACCGAGATGGTGCAAGCCATACAGCAGCCTCCGATGGTGGCTCGATCGAAAAATGTCCAACTAGAGCTTCAGGAGCCAGTACCGAAAAGGGCAACCTAGGTTAGCAGCCCCATCATCTATGGGAAGATAAAGAAGAGACTAGGGAGTTCCTATTTCAATCATGATTCTTCTTCGAAGGAGACTTTTTCTATCTATAGTCAGCAACCTTCAGAGATCCACAATCAAGATGATACTCTCGACTAGAAGCTTCAAGACATGAACCGATGGATTGAAGAGCTCTGCCATGCCGCCTCGGCTCATCATGATGATATCTACACCAATCCTTTTTTCTTTGTCAAAATCATGCAAGAACCTATCCCGCCAAACTTCAAGCTCCTCCAATTTGAGATCTATGATGGGACTTTTGATTCGATTGACCACCTGGAGGCCTTCTAGATGATAATGCTGCTTCATGGCATGCCGAATGTCATCCTATGTCGAGCTTTTCCATCTACCTTAAAGGAAGCAACAAGAAACTGATACTCGAGTCTTAAATCAGATACAATCTTCTCTTTTGATCAAATGAGCTATTAGTTTGTGGTTCATTTTATAAGCAGTCGGCATTCAAGATGTGGTTCAAATTTACTCATCAACATAAAGTAGAAGGCGGAAGAGTCAATTCGAGCTTATGTCAACCATTTTAATGCTACTGCATTGGAGGTCCAAAATTTGGACCAATCTATAGCTATGGTCACACTAAAGGGCAGCCTTCAAAAAAATGATCTTCTACCTTCTCTAAAGAGGACGTATTCCAGAGATATTGTTGATATGCTGGCCCGAGCTAAAGGTTATGCCCGGACAGAAGAAGCCTTCCAATTGAAGGACGACGGGCAGAAGAAGCCTTCAAATTGGTTTGGATTTAATTAGATTAAGTCTAGTTGATTTATTGGATAAGCCAGGTAAGAAAAAATAATTTCTTATTTGACTAGGACTTAGGTGTACCTAATTGACTTAGGATTTAAATCAGATTTAAATCTTGATTTAATCTAATTTAATTGGGCTCCTAGTTAGACTAGTATCATCCTTAATTGAGTTACATTTAATATAATTTAAATAGAATTTAAATTAGATTCAAACCTATTTTGACCTAGTCAAATAAGAGGAGTCCTAGTTGGACTGGGACTCTCTCTTGGACTGGGACTCTTTCTCTTGCTCTTGCGCCTATTAAAGCCAACACCCACTTATTAATTCCAGATGTTTACGTGAGCTTTTCTATGCCTAAGAGGCTTCTCCATGCCCCATAAATCTGATTTTTTTGAATTTATTTTGACTTAGTCAAAATTAGAAGGAAGTTAGGATTTGTTTCCTACTTGGAAGAGCCCCCTTTGACATAAACTCTTCTTCCCTCTTGTGCGCCCACTCTTCCCACTCCATGCTATTTGTTCCACCCTTTCTTCCCTTGCTTTTGTGTGTGAGTTTTAGATATCTCATGCCAAGAATTTAGAGAGGGGACGTCCGTCCAAGAGTTGGATGCCCCCTTAACTACCTTATTTGAAGGGTTTGACTAGGTCTTTGACCTAGTGTTTGACTCTTGTAGTACACCCCTATTTGATATGAGGAGGGCATGAAGCAACCTAGATTTTCTACATAAAGATTAGAAGAGAGATGCTAGGATGTGTGGAGACTTTGGGGCACCATATTCATTGGAGAAGAGGTCTTCATCTAGACATCAAAAGTTGATGTCTTGAAGGGACAAAGGTAAGAAAAGATTTTCTTCTCCTATACTTTTATTTTAAGTCTTTTTTTTATTATATATGATTTTTGTATGATAATAATCTGAGAAGGAGAAAGGATTAGGGTGTGGGGATGAGTGCTCCAAGTTGTTGGGGCATGTGAAAAAAAAAATCTATTTTTTGAATCAGGTTCGTTCAGATCTAATTGGATTAGGAGGGATATTTCAAAAAAAAAATTTCTAAGATCCTAATCAGATATGAGACTCCTCAGATTTAGTCTTATTAATCTGATAATAAAAATAAAAATAAAATAAAGATAAAAATTAAATCTAATTTAATTATACTATTATTTTGGATAGTCCAATTATCCTATGATGATCCCGATGTTTGCCTAAGGTTCTGGATGTAGCCACGTAATTGCCAGGCCTCTACTGGTATCCACTCAGGTAGGATCTGAAGATCTTCTTCTTTTCAATCAATCCTCCAAAAATTAGATCTGGATCTAATTTTGAAGATTTTTAAAATGGCTTTTGAAGAACAGCCATTTTCTCTTGCAGTAGTGCTGCCTTCTTCCTTTTCTGGCATCTTTCACTTGCTTAGATCACACCTTTTTCATGCCCAAAGTCTCTTGAGCATGGAGAGGAGAGAGAAGACTAGAGGGTGGCATGGAGAAGGAGGGAGAGGGGCTATATGGCATGGGCTAAAGTCAGAAGAATTGAATTCTAGGTGCAGACAGGATTTATATAGACCCTACTGCGCCATGTAGGTGGCACCAACATCATCTGATCCAATCAGATTAGAGACCCTCAAAACTCTCTTTAGGTGGTGCCAAGACTGGGTCAAACAAGTCTTCTTGGCACCACCTAATTTAATTTCCTAAAGCAACAGGAGTCCCATCTGTATGGGACTCCATCTTCTATCCTCATGGGGCACATGCCTCCCTAGGCATGCATCCCCTTCCTATCTGCCTTTTAGCAGGGGGAGAAGTGAAGGGAAATCCTGATTTCCCGGTCCAGGTTCGTCCAGATCTGATCAGATCAAGAGATATATTTTAAATTTTTTTCTCTTGATTCCAATCAGATCTTGATATATTTCAGATCTGATTCTTATTATTTTAATAAAATAAAATTAAAAGATAAATTAAATCAAATTTAATTTACCTGATCTGGGTAATCCTATTACCCTGTTGATGATCCTGTTTGCAGCGGAAGGTTCTGGATCTTAGCCACGCAAGCGCCTGGCCTCTACCGGTATCCACTCGGGTTGGATCTGGAGATCCTCTTCTTCTCTATCACGCCTCCAAAAATCAGATCTGGATCTGATCTGGAGGATCTTCAAAACTCTTTTGAAGATGAGCAGTCGTCCTTTGCAGCAGCGCAGCCTTCTTATTTTGATCGCCTTTCTTTGATCTGAATCGCACCAACCAAGATCCAAAACTCCTTTTGGACGTGGAGAGCAAGGGGAGAAGAGACTATGGCATGGAGAAGGAGGGGAGAGGCAGCCTTGGGGCATGGAGAAACTATGATCTCATCATATCTCTCTATCTCATACAATCTGAGTTGGATACAGGGTCTTATTTATAGACTAGCTGTGATCCAACTCCTCTTCTTCCCAACCAATCACAACCCTTTGTGAAATCAGATCTAAATCTGATTGGTGGGAATAGAGTCCCCTGGATTCCTCCTTAGAGGGCGCCTAAGACCAGTCAAAGTTGGTTCTTAGAAGAACTCTAATTGGAATCCAAAAAGGAGATGGAGTCCTTGTCCAACAAGGACTCCTAGGCGCCTCCAACTTGGGCACACGCCTAGGGTGGCGTGCGCCCTTCTCCTTGCCAGGTTCTGGCAGGGGGACAGGCCCCCACCAGCTCTCCAATAGGTGCATGACATGTGGTCAAAAGTCAAAGTGTCAATGGTCAACGTTTGACCAGTCAAAGGTAGACTTTTGACCAAAGTCAAAGAACAAGAAATGGCAGGTGACCAAAAATGGCAGGTAATGTCTTACAAAATAAGACAACCTTTTCTGACTTGGACAACCTCCTAGTCAGACCATATGAAGGCCTCTGATTGAGCACAAACTCCTTTGGCTCAGACAGGACAACTTATTTATGATAGCAAAAGAAGAACGTTAGGTTCAATCGAGTGCTAGCACGATTTCCTTGAACCTAATTGAATCTCATTCAGATCAATTGAACTAGATCAGTTCAATTGATGATCACCAGATTCAAACCCTTGTTTGTGTGACCCAGTTAGGTTCAGTTCTGTATGGTAATGGGATATGTCATGATCTCTATCATCGACATCATCGAAACTCCTTTCGATGGATCAGAACTCTTCTGATTCGAACAGCTAGAATGATCGATCATCTAAATCATTCTAATTGCTCCCAAAATCCACCAGTGACACCTAGCAGTATATGGTGGCAACCCATCAGAGCTGAATGCGAACCTCTTGGTGCAGCTACCTGTGTGATTAAGTTCTTCTATCTTGAGCCCCGATCAGATTAGGGTTAAGGTGAACTCGTCAAACCCTAGTCTCTGTCATATGATGTAATCATTCGATTCAAGTCCAATGTGAAAATCTAAATAGAAACTCTTTCTATTATTTCACTCTACCATGGCCATGGATTTCTGGACTTGATTCTCATGATCATCATAGGGCTACTCCTCTACCACCGAGGTAGATAGATTCCATCTTGATGCAATCCAGTTCCTACAATGAACATGCTATAGCCAACATACACCTCAGGGTTCCATATGGCTAGGAGACCGAGTAATGGTGTAGTCAAACTATAACACCCTCAAGGTGAACTGCCGATGCATCTCAGGTCAAAGAACCAGACACACTACTGCAGCATCGAGTCAGTCATTGATGAGAAGGTAGACTCCTAATGACTACTCGAGGTGGTCACGCTCAGTGCCCTCGTTCTCTAACGAGTACCTGTACTCTCGCTTCGGTGTCTCCACACCGTAGACTTAAGACTCATCTACTAAAGAGAAGCGATTGTACACCAACCTTTTGGATCAATCACCATCCTCGTGATGATCCTGTGGTCAGGAGCAATTTATGAGTTAATAATGATTATTCATGTCTTAAATTTTCAACTCTTGAAAATATAAATTATCATTACCATTAACTCAAAGGATGTATCACAGATACTAAATACACATATGTGATAGAAAATAACCCATTTATTGATTTTAGTCAAAATTACAATTTTGCCCCTAGAAGTGTATTACAAGTGTCAGCCAATTCTGGCTTCTAGGGCACATATATCTAACAACAAGTCTCCAGGTTCTCTCCTATAGGTGCATGACACATGGGCAGATGTCTTAAGTGTTCAAGGTCAACATTTGACGAATATCCAAAGATAAGATTTAGCAGGTGATGGAAAATAGCAAGTATTGTCTCAAATTTATCTCATAAATTAAGACAACCCTTTTTTGACCTGGACAAGCTTCAGTCAGACCAAGTAAAGCTTTCTAATTGAGCCCAAATACATTTAGCTCAGTCAAGATAAGTTTTAATGATTGTTAAAGGAGAACCTTAGGCTCAATTGTGTGCTAGCACGATTTTCTTGAACCTAATTGAATCTTATTCAAATCAATTGATCTAGGTTCATCCAATTGATTATATCCAGATCCAAACCTTGTTTGTGTGACCCAGTTATGTTAAGTTCTTTATGGTAATAGGATATGTCATGATTTCTATCATCGACATCATCGAAACACCTTCCGATGGATCAGAGCTTTTCTAATTTAGACAACTAGTATGATCGATCATCCAAATCATTTTAATTGCTTCCAAAATCAACCAATGATACCTAGGAGCATATGGTGGCAACCAATCAGAACTGAAAATGAACCTCTCGATCCAGTTATCTATGTGATTATGTTCTTCTATCTTAAGCTTCAATCAGATTAGGGTTAAGGTGATCTCGTCAAATCCTAATATTCGTCATATGAATTAATCATTCGATTCAAGTCCAATGTGAAAACCCTAATAGAAACTCTTTCTATTATTTCACTCTACAATGACCATGGGCTTATGGACTTGATTCTCGTGATCAACATAGGGCTACTCCTCATCTACTGAGGTAGATAGATCCCCTATTGGTGCAATCCAATTTCTACAATGAACATGCTATAGCCAACATACACCTCAGGATTTCAAATGGCTAGAAGACTGAGTTATGATATAGCCAAACTATAATACTCTCAAGATGAACTGTCGATGCACGTCAGATCAAAGAACTAGACACACTACTACAGCTTCGAGCCAGTCATCAACGAGAAGGTAGACTTCCTTATGACTGCTCGAGGTGGTCACGCTCAATACCCTCGTTCTCTAAAGAGTACCTGTACTCTCACTCCAATGTCTCTACACCATAGACTCAAGACTCATCTATCTAAAAGAAGCGATTGTACACCAATCTTTCGGATCAATCATCATCCTCATGATGATCCTACGATCGAAAGCATTTTATGAGTTAATAATGAAAATTCATGTCTTAAATTTTCAACTCTTGAAAATATGAACTATCATTACCATAACTTAAGGGATGTATCACAGACACTTTCATATACACACTATGATAGAAAATAATTCATTTTATTATGTATAGTTAAAATTATAATTTTGTTCTTAGAAGTGTATTACAAGTGTCAGCCAATCTAGCTTCTAGGGCACCCATATCTAACAAACTCTCACTTGACCTAAAGCCAATTGCTACAAATCTAAGTCCCATCTTCTCAAGATGGGCTTCGATCATCTACTGGCCCAAAAGCTTTGTAAGTGGATCTGCTACATTATCTGTGGAGTCAACTCTCTTGACCTTGACATAATATTTCTTAAGATAATTATGGATGAGGTGGTATCACTGCTCGATGTGCTTGGATTTTTGGTAAGATCTTGACTCCTTAGCAAGGGCTATGGTGCCATTATTATCGTAGTACAGAGGAATGACATATGATGACATCACTCCGATCTCTGTGGTGAACTTCTTGTACTAGAATGCCTTCAGAGCTTCTGATGCAATGATGTACTCTACTTTCATGGTGAAATCTGCTATCACTGTCTCCTTGGAACTCTTCCAACTGACAGCACCACCATTACACACAAACAAACTTTCAGATGTCAACTTTTAATCATCTATATCGAACATAAAATCTAAGTCTGTACATCCTTGGACTTGGAGTTTTCCATTACCAAAGACCAACATCATATCCTTAGTTCTTCTTAAGTACTTAAGGATATATTTTACAGAAGTTTAGTGTTCTTCATTTGGATTTGTTTGATATCTGCTTGTGATACTCACAGCATGGGCTATAGCAGGTTGTGTACATGGCATACATGAGGCTCCCTATTGTTGAAGCATAAGGGATCTTGCTCATACATTTAATCTCCTTAGGTGTGTTGGGACACAATTTCTTGAAGAGATGAATGCCATATCTGAAGGGTACCAATTGCCTCTTGGAGTTTTCCATGCTAAACATCTTAAGCACTTCCTCTATGTACATCTTCTATGAAAGACCTAGCATCCTATTCGGTCTATCTCTCTAAACCTTAATTTCTAGAATAAAGGATGCTTCTCCTAGATCTTTCATGGAGAATTCTTTAGATAACCACATTTTAACTATGGTCAATATGGAAATATCATTCTCAATAAGGAGGATATCATCCACGTACAACACGAGGAAGAAAATAGCGCTCCCACTGATCTTTTTGAAAATACAGGGCTCCTCCTCATTTTTGATGAAACCAAATAATTTGATCACATCATTAAAATGAGTATTTCAGCTCCGAGATGCTTGCTTAAGTCTATATGGACCTTTGCAGCTTGCATACTTTATGATCAACATCACTGGATGTGAAACCTAGTGGCTATTCCATATAGATATCTTTCTCAAGGTATCCATTTAAGAACATCATTTTTACATCCATTTGTCATATTTCATAATTGAAATAGGCTGCAATAGCAAGCAATGTGCAGATGGATTTTAGCATGGCTACTAGTGAAAAGGTATCCTGATAGTCAATTTTTTCGCGCTGACTATACCCTTTTGCTACTAATCTTGCTTTGAATGTCTCCATACTTCTATCTACACCAATCTTTCTCTTGTAGATTTATTTACACCCAATAGGTATTATACCTTCTGGTAGATCTACCAAGGTCCAGACTTGGTTTGAGTGCATCGAGTCAATTTGTGACTTTATTACCTCTAACCATTTCTTAGAGTCGATATTCGATATCGTCTCATTATAGGTTTTGGGATCATCACCATGAACCCCATTACTTATGAGGAACATTGCCTTTACTTTCTCTGAAATAGTACCTAAGTACCTCTCAGGAGGATTGAAAATCCTTTACGATCTACAAGATGGATGAGGTATCTTGATAGTCAATTCCTTCATATTGACTATAATCTTTTGCCACTAGTCTAGCTTTGAATGTCTCCACATTTTCATCTACACCAATCTTTCTCTTGTAGATCCATTTACATCCAGTAGGCATTATACCTTCTGGTGGATCCACCAAGGTCCAGCTTGGTTTTAGTGCATCGAGTCAATTTCTGACTTCATTGCCTCTAACCATTTCTCGGAGTCAATATTCGATATTGCCTCATCATAGATTTTGGGATCATCACCATGAACCCCATTACCTAGGAGGAACATTTTCTCTACTTCCTCTGAAGTAGTACCTAAGTACCTCTTAGGAGGATGAAAAATCCTTTTCGATCTACAAGGTGGAGGAGGTAGTGATTGTATTGGCTCAACCTGATTTGGTTCCTTATGGTCCTTAACTCGTTGCTCTTGTGAGATTTTTTCCTCGAGCTTGATCTGCTTTCCAATGAGACCATCTTGAATAAACTATTTTTCAGGAAAGATGGCATGTCGACTCACAATCACATTATGGTCTTTTGGAATGTAGAAATAATATCCTAATGACTCTTTAGGATATCCTATGAATCAAGCTTTAAAGGACCTATAGTCTAACTTATCCACTTGTTGTCTTTTGACATAAGTCGGACAACTCCAAATTCTGAGATGACTCAGACTTGGTTTCTTACCATGCCATATCTCATATGGTGTGGTAGAAATGATTTTAGAGGAAACTCTATTCAGTAAATATATAGCAGTTAACAGACTATGTCTCCATAGAAAATCAGGAAGGTCTATGAAGCTCATCATAGATTGGACCATATCTAATAGGGTCTGATTCCTTTGTTCTGAAATCTCGTTGAGTTGAGGTATTCCAAGTAGAGTCCATTGAGAGATTATGCCATTTTGCTTGAGATAATCTAGGAATTTTTGACTAAGGTATTCACCTCCTCGATCTGATCGAAAAACCTTAATAGGTTTTTTAGTTTGCTTTTCAACTTCATGTCTGAATTTTTTAAACTTTTCAAAAGCTTCAGACTTGTGTGTCATAAGATATACATATCCATACCAAAAAAATCATCGATAAAGATTATGAAGTAGTCAAAGTTGCCTCTGGTCGGCACATCAAATGGGCTGCACACATCAGTATGTACTAGGGCTAGTAGTTCCATGGCCCTTTCCCCATATCCTACGAAAGAAAGCTTAGTCATTTTGCCATGAAGACATGATTCATAAATTGGATATGACTCAAGAACCAACGGACTCAATAGTCCAATTTTCTCCAATTTGTTAATCTTATCTTCTACTATATGACCTAGCCTTAGGTGCCATAGATACCAATCATTTGGACTATCCTTGGATTATTTTGATCTTATGGCATTCACATTTTATTCGATATTAAAGATAGATACATCAATATATAACTGGTAGAGACCGTTAATAAGAAAACCACTTACAATTTTATTTCTTTCATAAAGAATATTACAATGGTCCTTAAGAAAACTAATTACATAGCCTTCTTGTGCTAAACATAAATAGAAATAAAATTTTTACTTGCAGCAGACACATAATTGAAGGAAAAATCATGATTTTTTGGATCAGATTCATTCAGATCTGATTGGATCAAAAGAGATATTTTTAAATTTTCTCTCAAGCATCCATATCAGATCTGAGATGTTTCAGATCTGATTTTATAGATCTAATAAATAAAAATAAATTAAATTAAATCTAATTTAATTTATTCCTTGATATGGATAATCTGATTATCCTTTGATGATCCTACTGATTGCCTGAGGATCTGGATTTAGCCGCGCAAGCGCTTGGCCTCTACCGATATCCACTCGAGCTGAATCTAGAGATCTTCTTCTTTTTTATCACCTCTCCAAAAATTAGATCTGGATCTAATTTGAAGGATCTTTAAAATTCCTTCTAAAGATCAGCAGTCGTCTCTACAGCAGTGCTGTCTTCTTCCTTTCTCGTCAGCCTTTCCTTACCTGGATCGCACCAAAATAAAGTTCAACTTCTCTTAGGCATGGGAGGAGAGAGAGGATCAGAAGATGGCATGGAGGAGGGAGAGGGGAAGCCTTGGGGCGTGGGCTAAGAGAAACTCCCTAAAAGTTCGGCGCAGACAGGGTTTATTTATAGACCCTACTGCGCCATGCAGTGCCACATCATCCCAGCCAATCATATTGCTTCATGCAATTAGATCTAAATCTGATTGGTGGGATGACATCACCTGATCCAATCAGATGATAGTCCCATAAATTCATCCTTAGATGGTACCTAAGACTGATCAAAGTTTATAGGTAAGGATCACCTAAGTAGAATCCAAGAAGCAACCAAGAGTCCCATCCATATGGGACTCCAGGCATCCCTATGCATGGGCGCATGCCATCCTAGGCATGTGCCCCCTCCTTTCCAAATTCTATTAAGGGGACAAGCCCCTATCAGCTCTCCAATAAGTGCATGACATAAGGGCAGATGTCTAAGGATCAAAGGTCAATGTTTGACCAAAGCCAAAGGATAAGAATTTGCAGGTGATGAAAAATGGCAGGTATTATCTCAAATTTATCTCATAAATTAAGACAATCCTTTTTTGATCTGGACAAACTTCAATCAAACCAAGTAAAGGTACCTAAGTGCGCACAAATATATTTGGCTCAGTCGAGACAACTTTTAATGATAATAAAAGGAGAACGTTAGGTTCAATTATATGCTAGCATGATTTTCTTGAACCTAATTGAATCTAATTTAAATTAATTAAACTAGGTTAGTCCAATTGATGATATCCAAATCCAAACCCTTGTTTGTGTGATCTAGTTAGGTTCAGTTCTGTATGGTAATGAGATATGTCATGATCTCCATCATCGCCATCATCGAAACTCCTTTCGATGGGTCAGAACTCTTTTGATTCAGACAACTAGAATGATCGATCATCTAAATCATTCTAATTGCTTCCAAAATCTACCAGTGACACCTAGTAGTTTATGATGGAAATCCATCAAAATTAAAAATGAACCTCTCAGTGCAGCTACTTGTATGATTAAGTTCTTCTATCTTAAGCCCTGATCAAATTAGGGTTATGGTGAACTCATCAAATCCTAATTTTTATCATATGATTTAATCATTCGATTCAAGTCCTATGTGAAAACCTTAATAGAAACTCTTTCTATTATTTCACTCTCTGCCATGGCCATGGGTTTATGGACTTGATTCTCATGATCATCATAGGACTGCTCCTCTTCTACTGAGGTAGATAAATTCTCTCTTGGTGCAATCCAATTCCTACAATGAACTTGCTATAGCCAACATACACCTCAGAGTTCCGAATGGCTAGGAGATCGAGTCATGCTTTAGTCAAACTATAACACCCTCAAGGTAAATTGCGGATGCACCTCAGGTCAAAGCACTAGACACACCACTGCAGCTTCGAGTCAGTCATAGACAAGAAGGTAGGCTTCTTTATGACTACTCCAGGTGGTCACGCTCAGAACCCTCATTCTCTAACGAGTACCTATACTCTCGCTCTGGTGTCTCTACACCATAGACTCAAGACTCATCTACTATAAAGAAGCAATTGTATACTATCCTTCTGGATCAATCACCATCCTCATAACGATCCTACGGTCAGGAGCATATTATGAGTTAATAAATGAAATTTATGTCTTAAATTTTTAACTCTTGAAAATATGAATTATCATTACCATTAACTCAAAGAATGTATCACAGACATTAAATATATATTTATGATAGAAAATAATTTATTTTATTATTTATAGTTAAAATTATAATTTTATCCCTAGAAGTGTATTACAAGTGTCAGCTAATTCTCACTTCTAGTGCACACATATCTAACAAACTTCCATTTGACCTAAAGTCAATTGGCTACAAATCTAAGTCCCATCTTCTTAAGGTGGGCTTTGATCTTCTGTTGGCCCAATGACTTTGTAAGTGGATCCACCGCATTATCTATGGAGTTGACTCTCTTGACCTCGACGTAACCTTCTTGAGGTAATCGCGGATGAGGTGGTATCGCCACTCGATGTGCTTGGATTTTTGGTGAGACCTCGACTCGTTAGCAAGGACTATGGCGCCATTGTTATCGCAGTACAGAGGAATGACATCTGATGGCATCACTCCGATCTTTATGGCAAACTTCTTATACCAGAATGTCTCCTTTGCAGCTTCTGATGTAGTGATGTATTCTACTTCCATGGTGGAATCTGCTATCACTATCTGTTTGGAACTTTTCTAACTGACAGCTCCACCATTGCACACAAACAGACTCCTAGATGTCGACTTTCGATCATCTACATCGGACATAAAATCTGAGTCTGTTTATCCCTGGACTTGGAGTTTTTCATTACCAAAGACCAACAACATATCCTTAGTTCTTCTCAAGTACTTAAGGATATATTCCATAGAAGTCTAGTATTCTTCATCTAGATTCGACTGATATCTGCTCGTGACACTCACAGCATGGGCTATATCAGGTCATATACATTACATGGCATACATGAGGCTCCCTATTACTGAAGCATAAGGGATCTTGCTCATGCATTCTATTTCCTTAAGTGTGCAAGGGCACATCTTCTTGGATAGATGAATGCCATGTCTGAAGGGTACCAAACCCCTCTTAGAGTTTTTCATGCTAAACCTCTTTAGCACTTCTTTTACGTATATTTTCTGTGAAAGTCCTAGCATCCTATTCGGTCCATCTCTATAGACCATAATTTCTAGAATAAAGGATGCTTCTTCTAGGTCTTTCATGGAGAATTCTTTAGATAACCACATTTTAACTATGGTCAATATGGGAATATCATTTTCAATAAGGAGGATGTCATCCACATACAATATGAGGAAGACAATAGCGCTCCCACTAACCTTTTTGAAGATACATGGCTCCTCTTTATTCTTGATGAAACTAAATAATTTGATCACATTATTAAAATGAGTATTCCAGCTCCGAGATGCTTGTTTAAGTCCATAAGGATCTTTTGCAGCTTGTATTATCTTGTGATCATCATCATAGGATGTGAAACCTAGCAGCTTTTCCTATAGATATCTTCTCAAGATTATCCATTTAAGAATGCACATTTTACATCCATTTTGCCATTATTTTCTAATCGGAAATTAGGCTGCAACAACAAGCAATGTTGGATGAATTTAAGCATAGTACTGACAAAAAGGTTATCCTGTAGTCAATGCCTTTGCGCTTGAACATATAAATCTTTTGCCCCTAGTCTAGCTTTGAATGTCTCCAATTTTTTTTTTTTTCAAAACTCTACACCAATCTTTTCTTCTTAGTTAGATCCATTTACACCCAATAGTACATACTTTCGGTGTGGATCTATTTCAAGTTCAGACTTGGTTTGAGTGCATCGAGTCAATTTTCTGACTTCATTGCCTCTAAACCATTTCTCAGAGTCGATATTCAATAATCATCTCGTTATTAGGTTTTGGGATCATCAATATGAACCCCATTACCTATGAGGAACATTTTCTCCACTTCTTCTGAAATAGCACCTAAGTACCTCTCAGGGGGATAGAAAATTCTTTTCGATCTATGAGGTGAGGGAGGTAGTGAATGGATTTGGCTAACTGATTTGGTTCCATTTTGGTCCTTAGCTCATCGCTCTTTAGACTTTTTCCCGAGCTTGATCGCTTTCCAAAATGCCGCTATCTTGAATAAACTACTGTTCAAGAAAGATGCATGTCGACTCTCATCATATTGTGATCTTCTAAAATGTAGAAATTGTTAGATATATGTGCCCTAGAAGCCAGAATTGGCTGACACTTGTAATACACTTCTAGGGGCAAAATTATAATTTTGACTATAATTTAATGAAAATGGGTTATTTATTCTATCACACATGTGTATTTAGTGTCTGTGATACATCCTTTGAGTTAATGGTAATGATAATTATATTTTTCAAGAGTTGAAAATTTAAGACATGAATAATCATTATTAACTCATAAACAGCTCCCAGATCATCACGAGGATGGTGATTGATCCAGAAGGTTGGTGTACAGATCGTTCTTCTTTTAGTAGATGAGTCTTGGTCTACGGTGTGGAGGACCGGGCGAGAGTACAGGTTACTCGTTAGAGAACGAGGGGCACTGAGCGTGACCACTCGAGTAGTCATTAGGGAGTCTACCTTCTCGCAATGACTGACTCGAAGCTGCAGTAGTTGTGTCTGGTTCTTGACCTGAATGCATCGGCAGTTCACCTTGAGGGTTGTTATAGTTTGACTACACCATATACTCGGTCTCTAGCATATGGAACCCTGAGGTGTATGTTGGCTATTAGCATGTTCATTTGTAGGAAACTGGATTGCATCAGATGGTATCTATCTACCTCGGTGGTAGAGGAGTAGCCTATGATGATCATGAGAATCAAGTCCAGAATCCATGGCCTGGTAAGTGAAATAATAGAAAGAGTTTCTATTTAGATTTTCACATTGGACTCGAATCGAATGATTACATCATATGACAGAGGACTAGGGTTTGACGAGTTCACCTTAACCCTAAATCTGATCGGGGCTCAATGATAGAAAACTGAATCACACAGGTAGCTGCCACCAAGAGGTTCGCATTCAGCTCTGATGGGTTGCCACCATATACTGCTAGGTGTCACTGGTGGATTTGGGAGCAATTTAAGAATGATTTAGATGATCGATCATTCTAGCAGTTGAAATCAGAAGAGTTCTGATCCATCGAAGGAGTTTCGATGATGTCATGATAGAGATCATGACATATCTCCATTACCATACAGAACTGAACTAACTAGGTCACACAAACAAGGGTTTGAATCTGCTGATCATCAATTAATGATCTAGTATTATTGATCTGAATGAGATTCAATTAGGTTCAAGGAAATCGCTAGCAACTCGAAATTGAAACCTAACGTATCTTCTTTTACTTATCATAATAAGTTGTCCTTGACTGAGCCAAAGGAGTTTGTGCTCAATCAGAGGCCTTCATGGTCAGACTGGAGGTTGTCCAGTCAGAATAGGTTGTCTTTTTGGAATTTATAGCATTTTGGTACCTGCCATTTCTGTGATTCTTTGACTTTGGTCAAAAGTCTTACCGTTGATTGGTCAAACGTTGACCATTACCTTTGACTTTTGACCACATGTCATGCACCTATTGGAGAGCTGGTGGGGGTTGTCCCCCTGCCAGAACCTGGCAAGGAGAAGGGCGCACGCCAAGGTGGCGTGAGCCCATGTAGAGGCGCCTAGGGATCCTTGTTGGACAAGGACTCCACCTCCCTTTAGGATTCCAATAGAGTTCTTACTAAGAAATCCTTTGACTGGTCTTAGGCGCCTTAAGGAGGAATCCAGGGGTCTCTTTTTCACACAATCAGATTTAGATCTGAGTTTCACAAAGGGTTTACTTGGTTTGAAGAGGAAGAGGAGTTTGGATCACAGAGAGTCTATAAATAAGACCCTGCCAACCAATCCTAAGTGAATTCAATAGAGATTTCCCACGTCAGGGTCCTTCTCCCCTCCTTCCTTATGCATACCTCTCTTCTCCCCTTGCTCTCCACGTCCAAAAGGTGTTTTGGATAACTTCAGTTGGGCGATTCAGATCAGAAAGGCGTATCAAAAGCAAAGAAGGGCTGCGCTGGCTGCAAAAGGACGACATCAATCTTCAAAAGAGTTTTTGAAGATTCCAGATCAGAATCCAATCTGATTTTTGGAGGTGTGATAGAGAGAAGAAGAGGATCTCCAGATCCAACCCAAGTAGGATACGGTAGAGGCCAGGCGCTTGATTGCGGGCTAAGATACAGAACCTTCCAGCTGTACAATCAGGATCATCATATAGAGGTAATAGGATTACCCAAAATCAGGTAAATTAATTTGATTTAATTTATCTTTACTTTTATTTTATTTATTAAAATAATAAAATCAGATCTGAAACAATAAGATCTGGATAAGATAAAGAGGAAAATATATTTTGAAATATATCACATTATCTAATCAGATCTCGACGAAGATAGACCGAATAGGATTTCATAAAATGGTATCAAGCATGGTTATAAACAATTGTTTGGATCTGATTCTTAACCTATCTTATTTAATCTAAAAACACTTAATGCTGCAACCTATGCTCAGCATGTATCAGTGTAAACACCCACCCTGTCACCCCCAGATGCAGATTTGATAGACTTGCAACCGAAATTAAAATACATGATCTCTGGATCTACAGCCCACATGAACGATCACTGGCATTGATAAGTCATCTAGAATGAATAAGTTCTATATGAATAAGTTTCTTGCATGACTTTGAATTATTAATTTTGCGATTAAACTCATATTTTAGATTTCTTATTTTACTGTTTTCTGATTTATAAGTGTTATACAAACCCATAACCACACATGAATAAACAAGAAAACATAAAAAAAATATATTATTAATTTTTAAAATTTCATATGCAGAATGATAGATAGCTGACTCAACTAATTGTACGAACAAGTTTTCCTAAATAATATATACTAGTTAAGAATATATATTTTGATATAGATAATTAAAATTAATTATTTTAGATTAATTATAAAGTGATAATACCTTCAGATGAACATGCATTAGAATTAGATAACAATAAGAGTATGCAAAATAATGCTTTGGATTAGATCTAAATTTGTATAATAGAATATAAATAGATCAATAAGACTCTATAACTAGTATTTGTGGTAGATTTTAAATGTATCCTGATTAAAAGGCGATTCTACATTGGCAGTACCACACGGTATTAAGAATGAGAAGGGTTTAAAGCCTCTCTTTTCCATTGATGGGGTTCTATATGGACGTGTTGGGGTGCTGCTGTTCGTACTTAATCAGAAACCACCAAAACTTACTTTCTGCAACCTAGATCCTGAAACACAATTAAGGAATTATATTAGTGCAATATTTTGTTTATGAACCAACAATAAAATATTAAGAAATTAAGTTTATAATGAAATATAATAGGTTTAAAATTGAAGAATATTTCAGATCTTAAGAAAAAAATTAAATACATGAAGGATTAAAAGGAATATAGGTATTATATATTAGGCTATAAGAACGGAATTGATTCAACCGAATCAGAGTTGGTTAGATAGGATCAACCAATGCTTATTGACAAGTGATAATAGGATTAAGTTCTTGGGTAATGATCGGTCACGATCACAGAGAAATAAAATTAAAGAGCAAAAAAATCAGAAAGGTATTAGACGAGATTAAGGTGAATAGGCAACCAATAAATAGAGTTTAGAATAAACAATTTGGGTGTCTAAGCAGTAAGTTTTGGCACAACGAGATCGAACTGGTTTTTTTTGCGAAGCTACTCGACTGAATGCGTTCTTGTGCGAGTTAAACGGCATATCCTTCCACCGTCTTCACTTAACTTGGCTATCTGGTTGACAACAGTTCTAATACTGAGTGGTCAATAATCAAAGCTGACCCATGCCATAGGATTAGTCATAATTGTTATGAATAAGCAAGTCTAGTTTAAATGAGACTGAATTCGATTCTCCCAAGAAACAAATTAAAGAATAAATACCGAGAAGGTACATACCAATTGATAGACAAGTGGGGCCTTAAACCGGGAGTTGATATGTATATCATACGGCTAAGGATACAGATACGGCTCAGTTTCACACGGGAAGACGCAACCATGTCTTTAGGCATTGGATGCTTGGTCTAGAGGAATGAGTTTTGGGCTCAATATTCCGGATAGGTGAGAGCACCATTAGGAACCGCAGTTTCTAATTCGCACAATTGGTGGGTCTGAACTAACTTAAGGAGTGGATCATATTCCGGATACGGTGAGATTCATGAATAGAACGAAGTTTGGTGCAACAAAACATGACCCAATAAGAAAGAGAATCATTGAACAAGAGTTTGTTCACTCTTGGCTATACAACCATCACCAATAATGTTGGTGAGGTAGATATAGAGTCAGTGGTGAGACCGACCACCCAATAGAAATCATCAATCGTGGAGATTAATATCAGACTTATAGAGGGAGTGTAGGGATCCGAGAAAATAGTGGAGCTAATTTGTTTAAAATAAAATCCCCTAAACAATTGGTCAAGTCAATTACAGTATCTAAATAGAATCTATAATATTGACTCTCTACAGGAATGTCTGCGTCAACCATGGCACGTTCTAGACACATAAGACTGAACCTTGGACCCATTTATAATAGAACTGGTCAGGAATACAAATCTATTTAATTAGGGTTCAGCAGAAGTTAACACATTTTTGGCCACGACCCTCCCACCCTTACCAGCTCGTCCCCCATCCACTGAACAGCCAGAGCGTTTCTGGAAACATGGATTGACGATAATCAGGCCAGATACTACATGTTGGGCTCGATAGTTGATGAGCTTCCTAGGCCAACATGAAAAGACATAATCGGACTGCTAGCACAAATGTTGGCCTCACCATGCAGGAGATGTTGGTGAACAGAGTGCGCAAGCAAATATCAAGTCACAAAATGATTTTTAAGGCTAATGATGCGTGATGGGCAGTCAGTCAGGATTTTCCCACTTGTCTGACAATGATCTATGACATGGAAAGAGCTGAGAAGTCGGTGTGAAGTGACTTGGAATTTGCAAGAAGCGAATAAATTATTAATCTGCAAAATCAACTTGACTGATGCATATGGGCAATTCATCAATGAATTACCTAAATGCATAAATATCAAAATCCTTGGCCGAGTTAGAATGAATATGCTGAACGTTACGCTGAGGACTTTTCTATGAAAGGTTCTAAAGCTCAATTCTTTGCATATGGAGACGGACCTTCTTTAAAAGAAAGATCATTAAATAGAGAAAGAAGAAAGAAAAGATTTAACAAGGAAAAGGTTAGAAGGAATAAGAGAAGAAGAGGCAGAACCGTGAAAAGGAACTCTCTC
>QRFJ01003121.1:0-48517 GCA_006176705.1 Cocos nucifera | reverse complement strand
TGTTAGATATATGTGCCCTAGAAGCCAGAATTGGCTGACACTTGTAATACACTTCTAGGGGCAAAATTATAATTTTGACTATAATTAATAAATGGGTTATTTTCTATCACACATGTGTATTTAGTGTCTGTGATACATCCTTTGAGTTAATGGTAATGATAATTCATATTTTCAAGAGTTGAAAATTTAAGACATGAATAATCATTATTAACTCATAAACAGCTCCCGACCATAGGATCATCACGAGGATGGTGATTGATCCGGAAGGTTGGTGTACGAATCGCTTCTCTTTAGTAGATGAGTCTTGAGTCTACGGTGTGGAGACACCGGAGCGAGAGTACAGGTACTCGTTAGAGAACGAGGGCACTGAGCGTGACCACCTCGAGTAGTCATTAGGGAGTCTACCTTCTCGTCAATGACTGACTCGATGCTGCAGTAGTGTGTCTGGTTCTTTGACCTGAGATGCATCGGCAGTTCACCTTGAGGGTGTTATAGTTTGACTACACCATTACTCGGTCTCCTAGCCATATGGAACCCTGAGGTGTATGTTGGCTATAGCATGTTCATTGTAGGAACTGGATTGCATCAAGATGGGAATCTATCTACCTCGGTGGTAGAGGAGCAGCCCTATGATGATCATGAGAATCAAGTCCAGAAATCCATGGCCATGGTAGAGTGAAATAATAGAAAGAGTTTCTATTTAGATTTTCACATTGGACTCGAATCGAATGATTACATCATATGACAGAGACTAGGGTTTGACGAGTTCACCTTAACCCTAATCTGATCGGGGCTCAAGATAGAAGAACTTAATCACACAGGTAGCTGCACCAAGAGGTTCGCATTCAGCTCTGATGGGTTGCCACCATATACTGCTAGGTGTCACTGGTGGATTTTGGGAGCAATTAGAATGATTTAGATGATCGATCATTCTAGCTGTTCGAATCAGAAGAGTTCTGATCCATCGAAAGGAGTTTCGATGATGTCGATGATAGAGATCATGACATATCCCATTACCATACAGAACTGAACCTAACTGGGTCACACAAACAAGGGTTTGAATCTGGTGATCATCAATTGAACTGATCTAGTTCAATTGATCTGAATGAGATTCAATTAGGTTCAAGGAAATCGTGCTAGCACTCGATTGAACCTAACGTTCTTCTTTTACTATCATAAATAAGTTGTCCTGACTGAGCCAAAGGAGTTTGTGCTCAATCAGAGGCCTTCATATGGTCTGACTGGAGGTTGTCCAAGTCAGAATAAGGTTGTCTTATTTGTAAGACATTACCTGCCATTTTTGGTCACCTGCCATTTCTTGTTCTTTGACTTTGGTCAAAAGTCTACCTTTGACTGGTCAAACGTTGACCATTGACCCTTTGACTTTTGACCACATGTCATGCACCTATTGGAGAGCTGGTGGGGGCTTGTCCCCCTGCCAGAACCTGGCAAGGAGAAGGGCGCACGCCAAGGGTGGCGTGAGCCCAAGTAGGAGGCGCCTAGGAGTCCTTGTTGGACAAGGACTCCACCTCCCTTTAGGATTCCAATTAGAGTTCTACTAAGAATCCAGTTTGACTGGTCTTAGGCGCCCTCTAAGGAGGAATCCAGGGGTCTCTATTTTCAACCAATCAGATTTAGATCTGATTTCACAAAGGGTTGTGATTGGTTGAGAGGAAGAGGAGTTGGATCACAAGCTTAGTCTATAAATAAGACCCTGCGCCCAACCCTAATCCTAAGTGAATTCAATAGAGATTTCCCACGTCCCCAAGGCTGCCTCTCCCCTCCTTCTCCATGCCATACTCTCTTCTCCCCTTGCTCTCCACGTCCAAAAGTGTTTTGGACTTAGTTTGGTGCGATTCAGATCAAGGAAAGGCGATCAAAAGCAAGAAGGCTGCGCTGCTGCAAAAGGACGACTGCAGATCTTCAAAAGAGTTTTGAAGATCCTCCAGATCAGATCCAGATCTGAATTTTTGGAGGTGTGATAGAGAAGAAGAGGATCTCCAGATCCAACCCGAGTGGATACCGGTAGAGGCCAGGCGCTTGCGTGGCTAAGATCCAGAACCTTCCGCTGCAATCAGGATCATCTAACAGGGTAATAGGATTACCCAAATCAGGTAAATTAAATTTGATTTAATTTATCTTATTTTATTTTATTTATTAAAATAATAAGAATCAGATCTGAAACATATCAAGATCTGATTAAGATCAAGAGAAAAATTTTTGAAATATATCTCTTGATCTAATCAGATCTGGAACGAACCTGGACCGGGAAATCAGGATTTCCCTTCAACTGGTATCAGAGCCATGGTTCTAAAATTGTTTAGATCTGATTTTAATTTTATTTTAATTAAAAAATAAGTGATTTCAGATGTCACATGAGATGTGATCAGATCTGAAATCAGAAAAAATTAAAATTAAATGATTTGGATCTAAGAACATGAAGATATGCATGACTAGTTCTAGAATAGAATAGTTCTATAGAATAGTTTTGCATGTCTTTGATTTAATCTGATTAAATCATATTTTAGATCTTCTTATTTACTATTTTCTGATATTATAAGTGTTATAATAACATCTGATAAACAGCAAATAAAAATTATTTAATTTTAAATATCATATGAGATATGATAGATGCATGACTAGACTAGTTGTAGAATAGTTCTACATAATTGTCTAGATTAGAATTTATTTTGATTAGATCAATTTAAATCTAATTTTTTAGATTATTATGAGATAATTTAGATCTGAAAACATGCATGATTGATACATGAGATGTATGCAAAATATGCCATGATTAGATCTAAATTTGTATATGAGATATATGATATAGATCTATAACTGTTTTGTAGTATTTACATGTTCCTGATTAAGGCGTTCCTCTTGGCCGTCCGGTCATAAGAACGAAGAAGGGTTTAAAGGCCCTCTCTTCCCATTCGATGGGGTGTTCTTATGATGTGTAGGGGTGCTGCGTGTTCGTCCTTAATCAGAAACCCAAAACTTACTTTCTGCAAAACCCTAGATCCTGAAACCCTAGGATTTATTGTGCATATTTTGTTTATGAACCCAACTTAATTAAGAATTAAGTTTATGAAATATTAATTAGGTCTAAAATTGAGAATTTCAGATCTAAGACATATTCATAATACTGGGTTCGGGCTTGGGTAGCTCAATTAGGTCTAAGCGGTTGATCAAACCGAATCAAGAGTTGGTTAGATGGGATCAACAATGCTTAAATTGACCAGCCTAATAGGATTAAGTCTGGGTCAAGATCGAGTCACGATCAAGCAAGACCTAATTAGGCTCAGAGGTTAGAGTCTGGATTGTAGGCTAACCCAATTGGTTCTGACTCAACAATTTGGTGTCTAAGGTAAGTTTGGCACAGACGACCGACTGGTTTTTAATTGGAAGCTACTCGACCTGAATGCGTTCTTGTACGAGTTAATGGCATATTCCTTCCACCGGTCTCACTTACCTGGCCATATCTGTTGACACAGTTCTGATCTGAGGTGGTCAATAATCCGAGCTAACCCATGCCACTAGGTTAGTCATAATTGTTATGACTAAGCCAAGTCTAGTTTAATGAGACCTGAATCAATTCTCCCTAAGAAAAGATTAAGTCTGAGGTCTTCCACCATTGTAGACGTGCGGGCCCTTCCCGGGGTTGATTGTTCTCGGCTGGATACAGTGGCTCAGTTGCACCGGGAAGACGCAACCATGTCTATTAGGCATTGGATGCTATGGGCTGGAGGATGAGTTGGGCTCAATATTCCGGATACGGTGAGAGACCCAATTAGGAACCCAGTCTATGCAAATGGTGGGTCTGACTTAACTAAGGAGTGGATCAATATTCCGGATACGGTGAGATTCATGAATTAGAGACCAAGTTTGGGTGCACCATGATTAGAGAATCATTGAACAAGAGTTGTTCACTCATTGGCTAACCCATCACCAATAACTGTTAGGTGAGGTGATGAGTCAGTTGGTGAGACCGCACCACCCACTAGAAATCATTAATCGTGGAGATTTTCGCATCTCTACAGAGGGAGTGTAGGGATCCGAGAAAATAGTGGGAGCTAATTTGTTTAAAAATAAAATCCCTAAACAAATTGGTCAAGTCAAAATTACAGTATCTAACTAGAATCTTTGACTCTCTACAGGAAAATGTCTGCGTCCAACCCACTGGCACGTATCCTAGGACACACATAGACTGACTGGACCCAATTATAAAGATTGGCTCAGGAACTACAAAATTATTTTGGGTTCAGAGAAGTTAACACATGTTTTGGACCAGGACCCTCCCACCTTACCAGCTCGTCCATCCACTGAACAGAGAGCGTCTCTGGAAAAATGGATTGACGAAGATAATAAGGCCAGATACTACATGTTGGGCTCGATGTCTGATGAGCTCCAGCGCCAACATGAAGATATCGGGACTGCTCGCCAAATGTTGGCTCACCTGCAGGAGATGTTTGGTGAACAGAGTCGCGCAGCCAAATATCAAGTCACGAAAATGACTTTTTAAGGCTAAGATGCGTGATGGGCAGTCAGTCCAAGATCACTGTCTGACAATGATCAAGGACATGGAAGAGCTTGAGAAGCTCGGTGTGAAGTTGGACTTGGACTTGCAGAATGATATTATTCTGCAATCCTTGACTGATGCATATGGGCAATTCATCATGAATTACCACATGCATAAACTTCAAAATTCCTTGGCCGAGTTGATGAATATGCTGGTTACCGCTGAGCTTTCTATGAAAGGTTCTAAAGGCTCAGTTCTTGCTATGGAACGGACTTCTTCCAAAAGAAAGTCTTATGGAAAGAAAAAGAAGTCTGTGAAAAAGCAAAAGGTAGGAAGGATCAAAGAAGAAGAAGGCAGAACCGAAGAAGAAGGTCGATGGCAAAGGAAAGTGTTTCCATTGCAACAGCGACGGCCATTGGAAGCGGAACTGCCCTACTTACCTGGCCACCCTGAAGAACAAGAAGGAAGGTCCTTCTGGAGGTATGCTCGTTATTGAGTCTAACCTTACGGTTTCTTCTGCATCCAGTTGGGTGCTTGACTCTGGTTCTAGTGCTCATCTGTGCACTTCTATGCAGGGTCTTGAGGATAGCAGGAGGCTGAGGGATGGAGACATGATCCTACGCATCGGTAATGGAGCAAGAGTTGCTGCAGTAGCCGTGGGAACATACCCTCTTCGATTACCATCTGGTTTAGACTTAGTTTTAAAAGACTGTTATTATGTGCCTGCAGCTAGCAGGAATTTGATTTCTGTTTCATGCTTAGCACAAGAAGGTTATGTGATCACCTTCTTTAAGGACCATTGTAACATTCTTTATGAAAGAAATAAAATTGCAAATGGTTTCCTTATTAATGGTCTTTATCAGTTACATATTGATGTACCTATTTTTAACTATCGAGCAAAACGTGAATGCCAAACGACCTAGGGATAGTCCAAACGACAGATATCTATGGCACCTGAGATTAGGTCATATAGCAGAAGATAGGATTAACAAATTGGAGAAAAATGGGCTATTGAGTCCATTGACTTTTGAGTCATATCCAACTTGTGAATCTTGTCTTCAAGGCAAAATGACTAAACTCCCTTTTGTTGGACATGGGGAGAGGGCCACAGATCTCCTTGCCCTAGTACATACTGATGTGTGCGGCCCATTTGATGTGCCGGCTAGAG
Source organism: Cocos nucifera (assembly GCA_006176705.1). Lineage (NCBI taxonomy): Eukaryota > Viridiplantae > Streptophyta > Magnoliopsida > Arecales > Arecaceae > Cocos > Cocos nucifera. The sequence goes on along the minus strand of QRFJ01003121.1, from coordinate 42,830 downwards.
GCAATTTTGTCTACTTCATTACCTTTACCGATGATCTGTCTAGGTATGGGTATGTGTATCTTATGAGACACAAGTCTGAAGCCTTTTGAAAAGTTCAAAGAATTCAGACATGAAGTAGAAAAACAAACTGGAAAAACCCATTAAGGTTCTTCGATCAGATCGAGGAGGTGAATACCTTAGCCGGGAATTCCTAGACTATCTTAAGGAAAATGGCATAGTCTCTCAATGGACTCCACCAGGAACACCTCAACTCAACGGGGTTTCAGAATGGAGAAATCGGACTCTATTGGATATGGTTCGATCCATGATGAGCTTCACAGACCTCCCAGATTTTCTTTGGGGACATTCATTATTAACTTCAATCTATTTACTGAATAGGGTTCCCTCTAAAACCGTTCCTACCACACCGTATGAGATATGGCACGGTAAGAAACCAAGTCTGAGTCATCTCAGAATTTGGGGTTGTCCGGCTCATGTCAAAAGACAACAAGCGGACAAGTTAGAGTTTAGGTCCTTTAGAGCTCGATTCATAGGATATCCTAAAGAGTCATTAGGATACTATTTCTACATTCCAGAAGACCACAATGTGATTGTGAGTCGACATGCCATATTTCTTGAAAAATAGTTTATTCAAGATAGTGGCATTGGAAAGCAGATTAAGCTTGATGAGAAAGTCTCACAAGCAGAACGAGCTAAGGACCAAGTGGAACCAAATCAGGTTGAGCCAATAAGAACACTACCTCCTCCACCTCGTAGATCGGAAAGAGTTTCCCGTCCCCCTGAAAGATACTTAGGTATTATTTCAGAGGATGTAGAGGAAATGTTCCTCATAGGTAATGGTGCTCATGGTGATGATCCCAAAACCTACAACGAGGCGATATCAGATATCGACTCCGAGAAATGGCTTGAGGCAATGAAGTCAGAAATTGACTCGATGCACTCAAACCAAGTCTGGACCTTGGTAGATCCACCAGAAGGTATAGTACCTATTGGGTGTAAATGGATCTTCAAGAGAAAGATTGGTGCAGATGGGAATGTGGAGACATTCAAGGCTAGACTGGTGGCAAAAGGTTATAGTCAACGTGAAGGCATTGACTATCAGGATACCTTTTCCCCAGTAGCTATGCTAAAATCCATCCGCACATTGCTTGCTGTTGCAGCCTATTTCGATTATGAAATATGGCAAATGGACGTGAAAACGGCATTCCTAAATGGATATCTTGAGGAAGATATCTATATGGAACAGCCGCTAGGTTTCACATCCAGTGATACTGATCACAAGGTTTGCAAGCTGCAAAGGTCCATATATGGACTTAAGCAAGCATCTCGGAGCTGGAACACTCGTTTCAATGATGTGATCAAAAAGTTTGGTTTCATCAAAAATGAAGAGGAACCATGTGTTTTCAAAAGGGTCAGTGGGAGCGCTGTTGTCTTCCTCGTATTGTACGTGGATGACATCCTCCTTATTGGGAATGATATTCCCATGTTGACATCAGTCAAGAATGTGGTTGTCCAAGGAATTCTCCATGAAAGACCTAGGTGAAGCATCCTTTATTCTAGGAATTAAGGTCTATAGGGATAGACCGAATAGGATGCTAGGACTTTCACAGAAGATGTACATAGAGGAAGTACTAAAGAGGTTTAGTATGGAAAACTCTAAGAGGGGATTAATACCCTTCAGACATGGTATTCATCTTTCCAAGAAGATGTGCCCCAGCACACCTGAGGAAATAGAACGCATGAGCAAGATCCCTTATGCTTCTGCAATAGGGAGCCTCATGTATGCCATGCTATGTACACGACCTGATATAGCCCATGCTGTGAGTGTCACAAGCAGATATCAGTCAAATCCAGGTGAAGAACACTGGACTTCTGTGAAATGTATCCTTAAGTACTTGAGAAGAACTAAGGATATGATGTTGGTCTTTGGTAATGGAGAACTCCAAGTTCAGGGATACACAGACTCGGACTTCATGTCCGATATAGATGATCGAAAGTCGACATCTGGCAAACTGTTTGTGCAATGGAAGCAGAAGTTCCTGCAGCAAACGGTGATAGATGATCTCATCCAGCGATTACCCTTGCTAAGAAAGGTTACGTTGAGGTCAAGAGAGTCAACTCCACAGATAATGTGGCAGACCCACTTACAAAGCCGTTGGGCCAGCAGAAGATCGAAGCCCACCTTGAGAAGATGGGACTTAGACTTGTAGCCAATTGGCTTTAGGACAAGTGGGAGATTGTTAGATATATGTGCCCTAGAAGCCAGAATTGGCTGACACTTGTAATACACTTCTAGGGGCAAAATTATAATTTTGACTATAATTAATGAAATGGGTTATTTTCTATCACACATGTGTATTTAGTGTCTGTGATACATCCTTTGAGTTAATGGTAATGATAATTCATATTTTCAAGAGTTGAAAATTTAAGACATGAATAATCATTATTAACTCATAAACAGCTCCCGACCATAGGATCATCACGAGGATGGTGATTGATCCGAAAGGTTGGTGTACGATCGCTTCTCTTTAGTAGATGAGTCTTGAGTCTACGGTGTGGAGACACCGGAGCGAGAGTACAGGTACTCGTTAGAGAACGAGGGCACTGAGCGTGACCACCTCGAGTAGTCATTAGGGAAGTCTACCTTCTCGTCAATGACTGACTCGATGCTGCAGTAGTGTGTCTGGTTCTTTGACCTGAGATGCATCGGCAGTTCACCTTGAGGGTGTTATAGTTTGACTACACCATTACTCGGTCTCCTAGCCATATGGAACCCTGAGGTGTATGTTGGCTATAGCATGTTCATTGTAGGAACTGGATTGCATCAAGATGGGAATCTATCTACCTCGGTGGTAGAGGAGCAGCCCTATGATGATCATGAGAATCAAGTCCAGAAATCCATGGCCATGGTAGAGTGAAATAATAGAAAGAGTTTCTATTTAGATTTTCACATTGGACTCGAATCGAATGATTACATCATATGACAGAGACTAGGGTTTGACGAGTTCACCTTAACCCTAATCTGATCGGGGCTCAAGATAGAAGAACTTAATCACACAGGTAGCTGCACCAAGAGGTTCGCATTCAGCTCTGATGGGTTGCCACCATATACTGCTAGGTGTCACTGGTGGATTTTGGGAGCAATTAGAATGATTTAGATGATCGATCATTCTAGCTGTTCGAATCAGAAGAGTTCTGATCCATCGAAAGGAGTTTCGATGATGTCTATGATAGAGATCATGACATATCCCATTACCATACAGAACTGAACCTAACTGGGTCACACAAACAAGGGTTTGAATCTGGTGATCATCAATTGAACTGATCTAGTTCAATTGATCTGAATGAGATTCAATTAGGTTCAAGGAAATCGTGCTAGCACTCGATTGAACCTAACGTTCTTCTTTTACTATCATAAATAAGTTGTCCTGACTGAGCCAAAGGAGTTTGTGCTCAATCAGAGGCCTTCATATGGTCTGACTGGAGGTTGTCCAAGTCAGAATAGGTTGTCTTATTTGTAAGACATTACCTGCCATTTTTTGGTCACCTGCCATTTCTTGTTCTTTGACTTTGGTCAAAAGTCTACCTTTGACTGGTCAAACGTTGACCATTGACCCTTTGACTTTTGACCACATGTCATGCACCTATTGGAGAGCTGGTGGGGGCTTGTCCCCCTGCCAGAACCTGGCAAGGAGAAGGGCGCACGCCAAGGGTGGCGTGAGCCCAAGTAGGAGGCGCCTAGGAGTCCTTGTTGGACAAGGACTCCACCTCCCTTTAGGATTCCAATCAGAGTTCTACTAAGAATCCAGTTTGACTGGTCTTAGGCACCCTCTAAGGAGGAATCCAGGGGTCTCTTTTTCAACCAATCAGATTTAGATCTGATTTCACAAAGGGTTGTGATTGGTTGAGAGGAAGAGGAGTTGGATCACAAGAGGTCTATAAATAAGACCCTGCGCCCAACCCTAATCCTAAGTGAATTCAATAGAGATTTCCCACGCCCCAAGGCTGCCTCTCCCCTCCTTCTCCACGCCATACTCTCTTCTCCCCTTGCTCTCCACGTCCAAAAGTGTTTTGGACTTAGTTTGGTGCGATTCAGATCAAGGAAAGGCGATCAAAAGCAAGAAGGCTGCGCTGCTGCAAAAGGACGACTGCAGATCTTCAAAAGAGTTTTGAAGATCCTCCAGATCAGATCCAGATCTGAATTTTTGGAGGTGTGATAGAGAAGAAGAGGATCTCCAGATCCAACCCTGAGTGGATACCGGTAGAGGCCAGGCGCTTGCGTGGCTAAGATCCAGAACCTTCCGCTGCAATCAGGATCATCTACAGGGTAATAGGATTACCCAAATCAGGTAAATTGAATTTGATTTAATTTATCTTCTTTTATTTTATTTATTAAAATAATAAGAATCAGATCTAAAACATATCAAGATCTGATTAAGATCAAGAGAAAATTTTTGAAATATATCTCTTGATCTAATTAGATCTGGACGAACCTGGATCGGGAAATCAGGATTTCCCTTCAGAAATAATATTCTAATGACTCTTTAGGATATCCTATAAATCGAGCTCTAAAGGATCTAAAGTCTAACTTGTCCGCTTGTTATCTTTTGACATGAGCCGAACAACCCCAAATTCTGAGATGACTCATACTTGGTTTCTTACCATGCCATATCTCATACGGTATGGTAGGAACGGTTTTAGAAGGAACCCTATTCAGTAAGTATGTTGCAGTTAACAAACAGTATCCCCAAAGAAAATTAGGAAGGTCTGTGAAGCTTATCATGGATTGGACCATATTTAATAGGGTTCGGTTCCTCCATTCTGAAATCCCATTGAGTTGAGGTTTTCAGGTGGAGTCCACTGAGAGACTATGCCATTTTTCTTGAGATAGTTCAGAAATTTTCGACTAAGGTATTCACCTCATCGATCTGATCGAAGAACCTTAATGGATTTTCTTATTTGCTTTTCTACATCATGTTTGAATTCTTTGAACTTTTCAAAAGCTTCAGACTTGTATCTCATAAGATACACGTACCCATACCTAGATAAATCACCGATAATGGTTATGATGTAGACAAAGTTGCCTCTAGCTGGCACATCAAATGGGCCGCACACATCAGTATGTACTAAGGCAAGATCCATGGCCCTTTCCCGATGTCCTATAAAAGGGAGCTTAGTCATTTTGCCATGAAGACAAGATTCACAAATTAGATATGACTCGAAAGTCAATGGACTCAATAGCCTAGTTTTCTTCAATTTGTTGATCCTATCTTCTGCTATATGACCTAGTCTTAGGTGCCATACATACCAATCATTTGGACTATCCCTAGGTCGTTTCATGGTATTCACATTTTGCTCGATATTAAAAATAGATACATCAACATGTAACTGATAAAGATCGTTGATGAGGAAACCACTTGCAATTTTATTTCTTTCATAAAGAATGTTATAATGGTCTTTAAGAAAACTAATTACATAGCCTTCTAATGCAAGGCAAGAAATAGAAATCAAATTCCTGCTTGCTGAACACTAAGTCTAAACCAGATGATAGTCGAAGAGGATATGTTTCCATGGCCATGGCAGTAACTCTTGCTCCATTTTTGATGCACAAGATCATCTCACCATCCCTCAGCCTCCTGCTATCCTCAAGATCCTATATAGAAGTGCATAAGTAAGCACTAGAACCAAAGTCAAGCACCCAACTGGATGCAGAAGAAATCATAAGGTTAGACTCAATAACAAGCATACCTCTAGAAGGATTTGCCTCCTTCTTTAGGGTGGCCAAGTAAGTAGAGCAGTTTTACTTTCAGTGGCCATCATTGTTGCAACGAAAATACTTTCCTTTATCAGTGGCCTTCTTCTTCAACTCTGCCTTTTTTTTCTTTCCTCCTTCCATCTTCTACTTTTTCACAGACTTCTTCTTCTTTCCAAAAGACTTTCTCTTGGAAGAAGTCTATTCCATAGCAAGCACTAAGCCTTTAGAACCTTTCATGGAAAGCTCAGCGGTAACCAGCATGTTCATAAGTTCGGCCAAGAAATTTTGAAGTTTATGCATATGGTAGTTTATGATGAACTGCCCATACGCATCAGTCAAAGTTTGCAAAGTTATATCATTTTGCAGATCCAAGTCCAACCTCACTCCGAGCTTCTCAAGCTCTTCCAAATCCTTGATCATCATCAGACAATGATCTTGGACTGACTGCCCATCATGCATCTTAGCCTTGAAAAGTCGTTTAGTGACTTGATACTTGGCTGTGCGACTCTATTCACCAAACATCTCTTGTAGGTGAGCCAACATTTGATAAGCAGTCCTGATATCTTCATGTTGGCACTGAAGTTCATCAGACATCGAACCCAACATGTAATATCTGGCATTGTTATCTTCGTCTATCCACTTATCCAGAGATGCTCTCTATTTAGCGGATGGATGGACTGGTAAAGTGAGAGGATCCTAGTCCAATACATGAGTTAATTTCTCAGAATCCAAAATAATTTTAAAGTTTTAAAAACAATCCTTATTTGGTTCGATCAGTCTATGGGTGTTCAGGATTCGTGCTAACGGATTGGATGCAGACATTTTTCTGTAGAGAGTCAAAGTTTCTAGTTAAATATTGTAATTAAGACTTAACCAATTTATTTAAAAATTTTATTTTTAAATAAATTAGCTCCCACTATTTTCTTGGATCCCTATACTTCCTCTGTAGAGATGCAAAAGTCTCCATAATTAATGATTTCTAGTGGGTGGTGCGGTCCCACCAATTGACTCATCACCTCATCTAACAGTTATTGGTGATGGATTAGCCAATGAGTGAATAACTCTTGTTTAATGATTCTCCAATCATGGTGCACCCAAAATTGGTTCTAATTCATGAATCTCACCATGCTCGAAATATTGATCCACTTCTTAGTTAAGTCAGACCCACCATTTACATAGATTGGATTCCTAATTGAGTCTCTCATCATATCTAAAATATTGAGCCCAATCCATCCTCCAGCCCGTAGCATCCGATGCCTAATAGACATGGTTGCATCTTTTCAGTCCAACTGAGCCACTGTAATCAGTCAAGAACAATCAACTCTGAGAAGGGCCCGCACATCTATAATGGTGGAAAACCTTAGACTTAATCTTTTCTTAGAAAGATTTGATTTAGGTCTCATTAAACTAGACTTGACATAGTCATAACAATTATGACTAACCTAGTGGCATGGGTTATCTCGGATTATTGACCACCTCAGATCAAAACTGAGCCAACAAACATGGCCAGGTAAGTGAGACCGATGGAAGGGATATGCCATTAGCTCAACAAGAATGCATTCAAGTCGAGTAGATCCTAATTAAAAATGAGTCGATCATATCTGCCAGACTTACCTTAGACACAAAATTATTGAGTCAGAACCAATAGGATTAGCCTATAATCCAGACTCTAACCACTAAGCCTAATTAGGTCTTAGCTTGATCGATCGCTCACGTGACTCGATCTTGACCCAGACTTAATCCTATTAGGCTGGTCAATTTAAGCACTGTTGATCCCATCTAACCAACTCTTTATTCGGTTTGGTCAATCGCTTAGACCTAATTGAGCTACTCAAGTTCGAACCCAATATTATGAATATGTCTTAGATCAAAAATTCTCAATTTTAGATCTAATTAATATTTCATAATCTTATTTCTTAATTAAGTTTAGGGTTCATAAATAAAACTTGTAAATAAAATCCTAGGATTTCAAGATCTAGGGTTTTGCAGAAAGTAAGTTTTTGATTTTTGATTAAAGACAAACGCATAGCGAACATCCCATCAAATGGAAGGAGAGGGCATTTAAATCTTACTTTGTTCTTATGATCAGATGGCCAAGGAGAATGCCTTAATTAGAAATATAAATCTATAAAACTAGTTAGATCTACATCATATATCTCATATATAAAATTTGATCTAACTTAATACATGTTTTGTATACATCTCATGTATCATGCATGCATGTTTTTTAGATCTAAATTATCTCATAATTATCTAAAAAATTAGATTTAAATTGATCATATCAAAATAAATTCTAATCTAGAGAACTATGTAGAACTATCCTACAACTAGTCTAGACATGCAATCATCATATCTCATATAATCTAAAAATTAAATAATTATATTTTTTATTTTTTAAATCTTATTATAATATTTATAATCATCAAAAAATAGAAAATAAATAAATATAAAATTATAATTTAATTAAAATAAATCATGATCATGCAAAACTATGTATAGAACTATTCTATTTTATAACTAGTCATGCATATTATAGAACTTAGATCTATATTATTTAATTTTAATTTTTATAATTTTAGATATAATCATATCTCATGTGATATCTAAAATTACCAATTATTAGATCAAAATAAATTAAAAATTAGATCTAAATAATTTTTATTGAACCTAGCTCTGATACCAGTTGAAGGGGAAATCTTGATTTTTCGGATTAGGTTCGTTCAGATCTGATCAGATCAAGAGAGATATTTCAAAATTTTCTCTTAAGCATCTATATCAGATTTGAGATGTTTCAAATCTAATTTTATAGATATAATAAATAAAAATAAATTAAATTAAATCTAATTTAATTTATACCTTGATGTGGGTAATCTGATTATCCTTTGATGATCCTGTTGATTGCCTGAGGTTCTGGATCTAGCCATACAAGTACCTAGCCTCTACTGATATCCACTCAAGTTGGATCTGAAGATTTTCTTCTTCTTTATCATCTCTCCAAAAATTAGATCTGGATTTGATTTTGAGGATCTTCAAAACTCCTTCTGAAGATCTGCAGTTGTCTCTGCAGCAGTGCTGCCTTCTTTTTTTCTCTTCAACTTTTTCTTGCCTGGATTGCACCAAACTAAAGACCAACTTTCCTTGGGCATGAGAGGAGAGAGAGGATCAGAAGATGACATGGAGGAGGGAGAGGGGCAGCCTTGGGGCATGGGCTAAGAGAAACTCTCTGAAAGTTGGGCACAGACAGGGTTTATTTATAGACCCTGCTGCGCCCTGCAGTGCCACATCATCTCGGTGAATCGCATTGCTTCATGCAATCAGATTTAAATCTGATTGATGGGATGACATCACCTGATCCAATCAGATGAGACCCCCATAAATTCATCCTTAGATGGCACCTAAGACTGGTCAAAGTCTACAGGTAAGAGTCACCTAAGTAGAATCTAAGAAGCAACCTGGAGTCCCATCCGTATAGGACTCCAGGCATCCCTATCCATGGTCTCACACCATCCTAGGCATGCACCCCTTTCTTTCTAAATTTCAGTAAGGGGATAAGCTCCTAGCTACTCTCCAATAAGTGCATGATACATGGGCAAATGTCTAAGGGTCAAAGGTCGACATTTGACAAAAGTCAAAGGACAAGAATTAGCAGGTGATGAAAAATGGCAGGTGTTGTCTCAAATTTATCTCATAAATTAAGACAATCCTTTTCTAACCTAGACAAGCTCCAGTCAGACCAAGTAAAGGTACTTGAGTGAGCATAAACATATTTAGCTCAGTCGAGATAACTTTTAATGATAATAAAAGAAGAATGTTAGGTTCAATCGTGTGCTAGCACGATTTCCTTAAACCTAATTGAATCTAGTTCAAATCAATTGAATTGGGTTAGTCCAATTAATGATATCCAGATCCAAACTCTTATTTGTGTGATCCAATTAGGTTCAGTTCTATATGGTAATGGGATATGTCATGATCTCCATCATCAACATCATCGAAACTCTTTTCGATGGATCAGAACTCTTCTGATTCAGACAACTGGAATGATCGATCATCTAAATCATTCTAATTGCTTCCAAAATCCACCAGTGACACCTAGTAGTATATGGTGGCAACCTATCAAAATTGAAAATAAACCTCTCGGTATAGCTACTTGTGTGATTAAGTTCTTCTATCTTGAGCCCCGATCAGATTAGGGTTAAGGTGAACACGTCAAACCCTAATTTCTATCATATGATTTAATCATTCGATTCAAGTCCAATGTGAAAACCTTAATAGAAACTCTTTCTATTATTTCACTCTCTGCCATGGCCATGGACTTATGAACTTGATTCTCATGATCATCATAGGGCTGCTCCTCTTCTACCAAGGTAGATAGATTCCCTCATGGTGCAATCCAATTCCTATAATGAAGATGCTATAGCCAACATACACCTCAGGGTTCCGAATGGCTAGGAGATCGAGTCATGGTGTAGTCAAACTGTAACACTCTCAAGGTGAACTACCGATGCATCTTAGGTCAAAGTACTAGACACAGCATTGCAGCTTTGAGTCAATCATGAACGAGAAGGTAGGCTTCCTTATGACTACTCGAGGTGGTCATGCTCAGTACCCTCATTCTCTAACAAGTACCTATACTCTCACTCCGATGTCTCTACACCATAGACTCAAGACTCATCTACTATAAAGAAGTGATTGTACACTTACATTCTGGATCAATCACCATCCTCATGACGATCCTACGGTTAGGAGCATTTTATGAGTTAATAGATGAAATTCATGTATTAAATTTTCAACTCTTGAAAATATGAATTATCATTACCATTAAGTCAAGAGATGTATCACAGACACTAAATACGCATTTGTGATAGAAAATAATCCATTTTATTATTTATAATCGAAATTATAATTTTGCCCTTAGAAGTGTATTACAAGTGTCAGCCAATTCTGGTTTCTAGGGCACACATATCAAATTACATAGCCTTTTGGTGCTAAACATAAAACATAAATAAAATTTCTACTTACAGGAGGCACATAATAACAATCCTTAAGTACTAAATCTATGTCGAACGGTAGTCGAAGAGGGTAGGTTTCCACAGTACAGCAGTAATTCTTACTCAATTTTTGATGCGTAGGATCATCTCACCATCCCTCAGCCTCCTACTATCCTCAAGATCGTACATGGAAGTGTATAAATGAGCACTAGAACCAAGTTAAGCACCCAATTGGATGCAGAAGAAACTGTAAGGTTAGATTCAATAATGAGCATACCTCCAGAAGGATCTATCTCCTTATTCTTTAGGATGGCCACGTATGTAAGGCAGTTTCGCTTCGAATGGCTGTCAGTATTGCAATGAAAATACTTTTCTTTGTTAGTGGCTTTCTTCTTCAGCTCTACCTTCTTTTTCTTTCCACCTTCCATCTTATTATATTTTTTCACAGACTTCTTATTCTTTTCAAAAGACTTTCTTTTAGAAGAAGTCCGTTCCATAGCATGTACTGAGCCTTTAGAACCTTTCATGGAAAGCTCAGCAGTAACCAGCATATTCATAAGCTCGACCAGAGTATTCTGAAGTTTATGCATATGGTAGTTCATGATGAACTGCCCATACGCATCAGTCAAGGATTGCAGAATTATATCATTCTATAGATCCTGGTCTAACTTCACTCCGAGCTTCTCAAACTCTTACAAGTCCTTGATCATCATTAGAAAATGATCTTGGACTGACTGCCCATCACACATTTTAGTCTTAAATAGTCATTTAGTGATATGATATTTGGCTGCACAACTATGTTCACCAAACAACTCTTATAGGTGAGCCAACATTTGGTGGGTAGTCTTGATATCTTTATATTGGCGCTGAAGCACATTAGACATCGAGCCCAATATATAGTATCTAGCTTTATTATCTTCATCCATCCATTTATCAAGAGACCCTCTCTATTCAACGGACGAACGAGCTGGTAAGGTGGGGTGATCCTATTCCAATACATGAGTCAACTTCTCAAAATCCAAAATAATTTTCAAGTTTTGGAGCCAATTCTTGTAACTAGGTTCGATCAGTCTATGGGTGTCCAGGATACGGACTAGTGGACTGGATGCAGACATTTTTCTTTTTCTTTTAGAGAGTTAGAGTTTTTAGTTAGATTTTATAATTAAGACTTGACCAATTTATTTAGGGGTTTGACTTTTAAACAAATTAGCTATCACTATTTTCTCGGATCCCTACACTCCCTCTGTAGAGATGCAAAAATCTTCATGATTATTGATTTTTAGTGGATGGTGCAGTCCCACCAATTGACTCATCATCTCATCTAATAGTTATTGGTGATGGGTTAGCCAATGAGTGAACAACTTTTGTCCAATGATTCTCTAATCATGTTACACCCAGACTTGGTCCTTAATTCATGAATCTCATCATGCCCGAAATATTGATCCACTCCTTAATTAAGTCAGACCAACCATTTGTATAGATTGGATTCCTAATTGGGTCTCTCACCATATCTAAAATATTCAGTCCAATCCATCCTCCAGCCCATAGCATCCAATGCTTAATAGACATGATTGCATCTTCCTGATGCAATTGAACCATTGTGACTTGCCAAGAATAATCAACCCCGGAAAGAGCCCGCACATCTACAATGGTGGAAGACCTTAGACTTAATCTTTTCTTAGGAAGATTTGATTTAGATCTCTTTAAACTTGACTTGACATAGCCATTACCATTATGACTAACCTAGTGGCATGGGTTAGCTCATATTGTTAGCCACCTTAGATCAGGACTGGGCCAACAAATATGGCCAGATAAGTGAAATCGGTGGAAGGGATATGCCATTAACTCGACAAGAATGCATTCGAGTCGAGTAGCTCCCAATTAAAAATCAGTCGATCGTATCTGCCAAACTTACCTTAGACACCAAATTGTTGAGCTAGAATCAATGGGGTTTGCCTCCAATCCAGACTCTAACCACTGAGCCTAATTAGATCTTAACTTGATCGATCACTCATATGACTCGACCTTAACCCAGACTTAATCCTATTATGCTGATCGATTTAAGTACTCTTGTTCCCACCTAACCAACTCTTGATTCAGTTTGATCAACTACTAGATCTAATTGAGCTATCCAAGTTCGAATCTAATTTTATGAATATATCTTAGATCTAAAAATTCTCAATTTTGGATCTAATAAATTTTATAATCTTAATTCTCAATTAAGTTTAGGGTTCATAAATAAAATATGTGTATAAAATCCTAGGATTTCAGAATCTAGGGTTTTGTAGAAAATAAGTTTTTTGATTTTTGATTAAGGTCGAATGCACAGCATTCCTACACACTATAAGAACACCCCATCGAATCGAAGGAGAGGATCTTTAAACCCTACTTCATTCTTATGACCAGATGACTAAGAGGAATGCCTTAATCAAAAATATGATAAATCTATAAAACTAATTAGATCTACATCATATATCACATATATAAAAATTAATCTAACTAAAAATATGTTTGGCATACATCTCATGTATCATATCATGCATGTTTTCAGATCTAAATTACATCATAAACATCTAAAAAATAAGATTTAAATTTGATTATATTTAAAATTTATTCTAAAAAATTTTGTAGAACTATTCTACAACTAGTCTAAACATGCATCTATAATATCTCATATAAATAAATTAAATAAATTTATTTTCTTTTTTTTAGATCTAGTTATAATATTTATAATATCAAGAAAAATAGATAAATAGATTTAAAAATTATAATTAATTAAATTAAAATTATGATCATGCTAGACTATACATAGAATAATTCTATTCCTAGTCTAGTCATGCATCTTATACATCTTAGATCTAGATTATTTAATTTTTTAATTTTAGATCTAATCATATCTAATGTGATATCTAAAATCATCTAGTTATCAAATTAAAAATAAATTAAAATTAGATCTAATAAATTATGGAACCTGACTCTGATACCAGTTGAAGGAAAAAATCTATTTTCTAGATCAGGTTCGTTCAGATCTGATTAGATCAGGAGGAATATTTCAAAATTTTTTTCTCTAAGATCCTAATCAAATATAAGACTCTTTAGATCTAATCTTATTGATCTAATAATAAAAATAAAAATAAAATAAAGATAATAATTAAATCTAATTTAATTATACCTTTATTTTGGATAATCTAATTATCCTGTGATGATCCCGATGTTTGCCTGAGGTTCTAGATGTAGCCACACAATTGCCTAGCCTTTACAGAAATCCACTCGGGTAGGATCTGAAGATCTTCTTCTTCTTAATAAATCCTTCAAAAATTAAATCTGTATCTGATCTAGAAGGTCTTCAAAATAGCTTTTGAAGAACAACCATTATTTCTTGCAGCAGTGTTGCCTTCTTCCTTTCCTGGCACCTTTCACTTGTTTGGATCACACCTTCTTCATGCCCAAAGTTCCTTGGACATGGAGAGGAGAGAGAGGGGCTATGTGGTGTGGGCTAAAGCTAGAAGAATTGAATTCTAAGTACAGACATGGTTTATATAGACCCTGTTACGCCATGCGGTGGCACATCATCCTGGCCAATCATAGCCCTTTGTGCAATCAGATCTAAATCTAATTGATGGAATGAGATTATCTAATCCAATCAGATTAGAGACCCTCAAAACTCTCCTTTGGTGGCGCCAAGACTGGGTCAAACAAGTCTTCTTGGTGCCACCTAATTTAATTTCCTAAAGCAACTGGAGTCCCATCCGTATGGGACTCCATCTTCTATCCTCATGGAGCGCACACCTCCCTTGGCATGCACCCCCTTCCTATCTACTTTTTAGCAGGGGGACAGGTCCCTAGGTTCTCTCCTATGGATGCATGACACATGGGCAAATGTCTTAAGTGTCCAGGGTGAACATTTGACCAATGTCCGAAGACAAGATTTAGGAGGTGATGAAAAATGGCAAGTATTGTCTCAAATTTATCTCATAAATTAAGACAACCCTTTTCTAACCTTGACAAGCTCCAGTCAAACCAAATAAAGATTTCTGAGTGAGTCCAAACACATTTGGCTCAGTCGAGATAAGCTTTAATGATTGTTAAAGGAGAACATTAGGCTCAATCATGTGCTAGCATGATTTTCTTGAACCTAATTGAATCTTATTCAAATCAATTGAACTGGGTTAATCCAATTGATAATATCCAAATCCAAATCTTTGTTTGTATGATCCAGTTTGGTTCAGTTCCATATGGTAATGGGATATGTCATGATCTCTATCATCGACATCATCGAAATACCTTCCAGTGGATCAGAACTTTTCTATTTTAGACAACTAGTATGATCAATCATCCAAATCATTCTAATTGCTCACAAAATCCATCAGTGACACCTAGCAGCATATGATGGCAACCCATCATAACTGAAAGCGAATCTCTCGGTTTAGTTATCTATGTGATTAAGTTTCTCTATCTTGAGCCCTGACAAGATTAGGATTAAGGTGATCTCATCAAACCCTAATATCCATCATATGAATTAATCAATCGATTCAAGTCCAATACGAAAACCCAAATAGAAACTCTTTCTATTATTTCACTCTGCCATGGTCATGGGCTTATGGACTTGATTCTCATGATCATTATAGGGCTACTCCTCATCTACTGAGGTAGATAGATCTCCTATTGGTGCAATCCAATTCCTACAATGAACATGCTATAGCCAACATATACCTCAAGATTTTGAATGGCTAGGAGATCAAGTTATGGTGTAGTCAAACTATAATATCCTCAAGGTGAACTATCGATGCACCTTAGGTCAAAAAACCAGACTCACTACTACAGCTTCAAACCAATCATCGATGAGAAGGTATACTTCCTCATGACTGCTTGAGGTGGTCACGCTCAGTGCCCTCATTCTCTAATGAGTATCTATACTCTCATTTTGATGTCTCTACACCATAGACTCAAGATTCATCTATCCAAAAGAAGCAATCGTATACCAACCTTTCTGAATCAATCACCATCTTCATGATGATCCTACGATCGGGAGCATTTTATGACTTAATAATGAAAATTCATGTCTTAAATTTTTAACTCTTGAAAATATGAACTATTGTTACCATTAACTCAAGGGATGTATCACAGATACTTTCATATACACACTATGATAGAAAATAATTCATTTTATTATATATAGTTAAAATTATAATTTTATCCTTAGAAGTATATTACAAGTGTCAGCCAATTTGGCTTCTAGGGCATACATATCTAACAGCATAATATTCTTTTTGGATATAATTTGATCTTGTCCTGATGAGAGAAGGAGAAGAGAAGAAAGGTCTTCTCTTAGAGTTTTCTTGAGAACCCTTCTTCTCTATTTATTTAAAGGAATTTTTTATGAAAAAAATCAAAGATATTAGATCTAAAAATATAGAAAAAATTCTAGAGGAGAAGGTCTCCTCTTGTCCTAATATAGAGATATTTTCAGGACATCAATCGTTGATGTCCTGAAAGAGATGATCTATCTTCTCATAGGGTATTTTGTTTATATTTTTTAATTTTTGAGAGATCCAAGGGTTGGATTTTTTTTTTATTCTTTCTCATATTCTTCATCTCTTAGAGTGTCCAAGAGATCTGAAGAATATATTTTTGATTAACCATCAAGAGAGATCCACGAGAAGCTAGCAGTTTGAGCGGATCTTCATTCGATGAACCTCTGATCTGTGTTGCAGGCTCTTGTGGATCATCTATAAAGGCAGGACATGTGTGTGGCTTCAAAGACAATAACAAAAATCAACCACAGAGTTCTTGACTGATGCAAAGGTAAGAGATCTGATCTCTTGGTAACCTAGATGTGATCTAGGGTTTAGATCTAGAATTATTTTAGATCTAGGTATTGATTTAATCAATACTAATTATGCTTAATTTATTTTTAGATTTATATTTGCATCATGACATGTTATAGATCCTTGATGTAGGGTTTGTAATTTAATTATATGCATATTATAGATTAAACTATTTAATCTATATCTTTCGCTGCTTCAATTTTGAAAAAATTTTAAAATCTATGCATGAAATCCTGCATGTTTACCAACAGTGGTATCAGAGCCAATTTTTTTATAACATGTTCATGTATGCTTAAGAATAAATATAAAAATTAAAATTAATTAAAGATCATACATACTGCCATAAGATTGTCCTATTGTAAGGTTATCCCCTTATAATGAAAAGATTGTCTTGTTGTAAGGTTAACGTCTTACAATGAAAAGGTTGACCTAATATGTGTTGATCTGAATCTGAATCATGAATTATTTAGATTAGATCTAAATAAATTTATGATTTAATTTTTTAATTTGAATATAAGATTAAATAGATATTAGATCTATTTTAGATTATTTAGATTATATCTAAATAATATCATGATTACACATATGATCATAAGGTTGTCCTACTGTAAGGCTTACCCCTTATGGTAGAAAGGTTGTCCTAGTATGTGCTGATCCTAGAAACTTAAATCATAAATATGCTAGATGAGATCTAAAATAATTTATGATTTATTTTTTAATTTTAAATATAATATTAATTAGTTTATGATCTGATTTTATTCATTTAGATAAGATCTATATGATATGTTTCATGTTCTAGATCTAGATCCTGATGATCCATATGTTGATATATAGTTTTTAATTTTGAATCAAGTTTGAATATGTATGACATATTTGTTTTGTAGAATTTTAAATTATGAACTTACTTTCTACAAAATCCTAGATTCGAAACCCTAGGACATGATCTAAATAATGAAACAAATTAGATCAAAAACTATGTATTGAATATGATTCAATGTAAATTATTTATAATTTAAAAATATTTTAAATAATAAAATTAGAAATTAGTTTTGAGGTTCCATAAACCTAATTTCATAAGCTTTAAATTTAATTAAGAATTAAGTATTTGTTTAGGATCTAGGTTTGTGATTTGAAGATCCTAAAATAATTTCATAAAGTATGGATTAAAGGGTTATGGGTTAGCTTGATCAAGTCATTCACTGGGTTAGACCTAGGGTTAGATATGGACTAAGTTAAGAAATTGATTAAATCTAATTAATAGTTAATTAGGATTAGGTCATTTCTTTCTATAGATTAATTCAATAGTTGTAATTGATCAAAATCCATACATCTAACAAATGGACCTGATCGTGGCTCAGTGGTTGAGCTCGAGTCATTAGGCAGGCCAAATCAAAACTGAAAAATTAATTGATGTCTAAGGTAAGTCTGGCATTTTAGATCGATGGTTTTTAATTGGCAGCCTACTTACTTGGCCATTTCTGATGGTATCTAAGGCAAGCTTTGGCAGACCCTCCCATCGATCTTACTTACCTGGCCAATATGGTTAATCATCTTTTGATTAGATTGCTCATTGGTTCGAGCTAACCCATGTCACATAGGCAAATCAGTGAGACTGATTTTGATCAGTAAGACTGATATAGGTGCCCATGGACTGAAATTGATCCTAGTCCTTATCAATGACTTGAGAAGTCAGCGAAAGGATTTGACTTGATAAAGTCAATGGGAGTAATTTGATCCATGTCTTGTCTATCCTTAAATCATAAATAAATTTAAATTTTCTAAAATTATTAGGTCCTTAAAATGATAAAGTTATAGGAATAACTGAGTCATAGGCTCTTATTAAGGTGTTTGATAATGGGTTCATTAACTCAATAATCATTGGAGGCCCATAGGCCTAGTGCTTGTTGACTAATGGAGTTATCATTCATCATATGACAATTTAGATGTATCTCTTTAATTGTAGTTAGGTTGATCAACTATAGTTGGACTTAATCATTCATTAGTTAGATGCACCATGTATGCTCATGTTAATGGTTCGACCTAATCGATGAAGAAAAACAATGCAGGATTTACCATGCTATTTTCAAAAAATATTTCAAAAATACCAATGATGTAGTCAAAAATAATTAATCTGATTAATTATCTACTAAGCATATCAGATTATTTAAACCTACACATTAGGATCTAAATATAATATGCATGCATACATCAATAGATCTAAAAATAAAATTATGTAATAAACTATTTACTACATCTACATGTTTAGAACATAATACCTTTTTACGGGTAGTCGATCACCATAATTTGAGTCCATTGAATAATACTCTAGTATCACGTCATAGTCGCACATATGTCCGGTCTCTACGGTTGGTCCATATGAAGCTCCTGGTCCCGATCAGCCCCACTAGAGTGCTAGCTCCTCGCCGAGGCTTTCGATGACTAATCACGATCGATCTAATCGATCATATATTTTTTATTTTATAAATATTCTAAAAAATTAGAATATAAACACTGAAGGATAGTAAAGATGTGTTTCAAATTTGGTGGCAATCCGATGCTTACAGCACTCGATCTCTCCAATTCGATCCCGAAAGCCCAAATCTAGGACTTCACTCGGCCCTAAAATCCTGACACACTAAAAATCCTATCACGCCCTCGTTGTGTGGAGTTTATCTATGAAATAAGCTTTTATAGAAATACAACTTTTAGATCTATAATCTCTATTTAGATCATATCTAAAAATAGAATATCCTTAGAGGTGAAAATCATAAGAGAAGAGAGGCATAAAAAAAAAGAAAAGTGCTATAAGATCCTGTTCACCTTCACTCCAAGATTTTTTTTGCCTAGAATTGATGCCCAAACACTCTAAAATTTTTACCACATAATTCAAACCCATTCTCATAGATACAGAAAAATTCTAATAATTTATTGATGTGAATACCATGAGAAAACTGCATGAAGAATGATAAGGGTCGAGTGGTTAAGAGGTTTTAACTACTCACTTGATTTCAAAAATCAAATGAGCCTCTTATCCTTATCCAATGCCTCCTTCCTTGTGTTTAACATGCAGAAGGACTCTTCTTCTATGTGCATATTTTTATTTCTCAAAAAATATTCGATAAACAAAAGGGAAGGCATGGGAAGCAGAGTAGAAAAGTCAAAAATGGTGGGCGCATGGAAGAATTTGAATTCAAACTTCATTTGACTTGCTCCTAATTGGTTTCAACCAAACCAATTAATTTAGACTGAATTAAATCAGATTAAATCCAAAAAAATTAGACTTAGCTTAATCTAATAAAATTTTAATTAAATTAGAAATTAATTAGATCTACATCCTGATCAAATCAGGGTCAAAACTCCCATAGCGATTAGGTCATCTCATGACCTGATCGAGTCAAATCCAATCAAATCAAATTAATCAGACATGATCCAATCCTCATTACTCAATCAAATTAAGTTAATCAACAATTAAATTATTAATTAATCCTCCAAAAAATATCTGAGTCCAAATTGAATGGGTTACTGGGCAATAGAGTCCTATCAACATGAAACTTTTGAATAGTCCTAAATCAGTGGGACTCTTGAACCCAGTGTCCCAAATGAATTGAACTCATGATCATAGAGTTTCAGACTAATAAAACTCTTGATCAAAAAGTTCTAGATGAGTAGGACTCAGAGTTTTAGTTCAGTAGGACTCTTGGTCACAGAGTTCCAGTCCAGTGGGACTCTTGACTATAGTGTCCTAGATTATCAAAACTCATGATCAGAGAGTTTCAGACAAGTAGAACTCAGAGTCTCAGTCCAGTAGAACTTTTGATCATAGAGTCTCAGTCTAGTTAAACTTTTTGATCATAGAGTTCCAGACCAATGCGACTCTTGATCAAAGAGTCTCAGATAAGTCGGACTCAGAGTCCCAGTCCAGTAGGACTCTTGGTCACAAAATTTTAGTCCAGTGGGACTCTTGACCATAGAGTCCTAGACCAATGAAACTCTTGATCAGCCATCAGATAAGATAGGAACTCCTAATGTGTGTGACCTCATAGGTCCGAACCTAAGTCGGTAGCATAGAAATCAATTCTATACTAATCGAAGTGAATCCGACGTTCAGATAGGTCGAATAATCGCAATCGCAACATTCAGAATCTACGTGAATATGGTTACCATATAATTCATCTCTATGACCTCTGTGTAATAGATGACTCAAGGTTAGACTATCAATCCTAGAAAAAACATTGATATTGTATCTCAAAGCAATTAGTACCATGACTCCTCACTAAGATTACCTTGACCAAGATTTTGCTAAATTGAAACACAATAGAACACAGCTCCTAAAATTAGGAGTGGTCAATCCCATCTTGATACACGCACTGACTCCATAAGTACTTGACTATGCCCAAAAATCTTTCATCATTGAATTAGAAATTTAGATAGTTCGATATCAAAACATAGTGAGTTACTTGGAAGTCACCATGGTGATCTCAGATCGGAGAGACATTTATATCCATAATCCATCGAAGCTAATCTTGATAGGAGAAGAGCCCCAGAGTTGGTCACATTCAGTACAAATGTATCCATACATCTCACTTGCATGTCATATCAGTGTCTCAATACTCCTTGGTTATGAGGACAACCAATCTATATGGCACACAACGACCTATACTTGATAAATGTTGTCGTCTTAAGTAACAACGTATCATTTGGTCGTAAACTATTTAAGGACTAAATGATAAATCCTCCTTTGTCGAATCTACATAGTCCTAAGAACTTCATTACAACATAGGAGTTCATTAGAAGACAACAAAATTTATGATGAAAAATATCAAAATAATTTTTATTAATTTATAATTCATATATAATTATAAATATATGGTCCAACCGTCAATAGACTGATGATTGATTTTGGGACACATTCCCAACAATCAGATCCTTACAATGGAGGCCCTAGCCTATCGATTAAGTTTCTGGGGCAAAATTAAATTACTAAAAATTATTTAGAGAAATAATTAGTTATGAGCCAACCATTAGATGTATATGGATTGACCAACCATAGTTGGGCTTGTGTGCAATCTATGTGGATTCTAATACCCATTAAGGAATTAGAATAATTCCTCGAATTGGAGGTAGAGACTACTAGTTCGAACAAAATAGTAATAGAACCTTTAGACTAAAGTACTAGTCTTTAGCCTTAATATAATTCATATACTTAAGTCATTATTCTCTTTTCTCAAATTAAGAATAAACCCTAATTGCTTCTATCACTATTAGACAGTGATGACTTATGGGATTCAACTTCGATAATTAGTATCGAAAGCTAAATTTGATTCAACAGTACGAATGGATTCGTATTGGGGCTTCTAAGCCCAATCAAAACAATTAGTCCAAGGTTAATCCAAATTAGGCATAGTGCTTCTACTATAAGAAATAGGATCATAGGAAGAAGAATTGTCTTATATTCCTTGATCATAATAGGCTGAATAAGAGAAAGGAGCAAAAGTTGCTCATCAAGGATGTTATATGATAATATCTTAAAATTTTTTTGTATATAATTCTACTACCTTGGTATTAGATACCGATAGTCTTATACAATTTGTTGCAAAGACTATAAATAAGTGGGATGTTTGAAAAAGGTGAGAAATACCTAAATGTTAGGGATGGAAGTCTTGTTTCAATCCTAACTTTAGGAATTGTCAAGCTTATTTTCGAAAGATGTCATTTTGAGTGATTATCACTATTGTCCATTGTTTATAATAAATGTGATCTCTATTGGTCTTTTGATCAAAGATGTTTATCATTTATCATTAAAGAGGATTATTGTAATATTATTATGAATAATATTATAATAATACATGGATAATAAAGAAATGACATTTAATATTTATACAACCTATTAAGTGTAACGTACACATTTAATAAACACCCAAGTTAGATTATATCATGGATGTCTACATTTGGCATTATAGGCTTAGTCATCTTGACAAGAACAGAATAAATAGGTTAGCTTGAGTGGAAAATTCAACATCAATGGTTGTGAATCATTGATAACCTATGAGTCTTCTCTTCTTGAAAAGATGATAAAGTCATCTTTTACTGAAAAGGATGAAAGAGCCAATAAAATTCTAAGTCTTATACATAGTGATGTATGTGGACCTATGAACTTAAGTGCCAAAAAAAGATATTAATATTGTATTTCAAATGATCTATCTGGGCATGGGTGCGTCTGGCCTAAATCATTTGAAATGTTCAAATGATTCAATAATGAAATAAAAAATTAAACTGGATAAGGTATTAAAACTCTTCGATCAGATCGAGAAGGCGAATATTTATCCAGTGAGTTTGTGATATATTTAGGAGAGAATTGGATTCTTTCTTAGTGAATTTCTTTTTAGAACATAGTGTATTTGAAAGTAAGAAATAGAACTTTTTTAGACATGGTTCAATCCATGATAGGGTTCACTAGTCTACCTGTTTCAGTGTTATGCTTTACTGACTACTTGTTTTACTCTGAAAAAAGTTTTGAGTAAATCTATCGCATAGACTTCATATGGGATATGGATCGGGCATAGACCAAGACTCTCTCACTTTCGGGTTTGGAGTTGATCGGCCTATGTCAAATATTTGCATACAGATAAACTTAGATCCTCATCTAATAAGTATTTAAGGGTTATTAATTCTACCATACTAAAGAATATAAGATGTTCATCAGCAGAAGGGCATTCCTTTTGGAAAGGAGTTCCTTAGAAAAGGAACTGATGCCTGTCAAGTTGAACATGGAAAAGTTTGATTGGTAGAAAAGAATCAACATAATCTAGTAAACTTACAGAATTAGATTTAATCAGATCAAATTCGGAGCCCATTAAAGTATCATCTTTAAGGAGATCCTGTAGAGTACTGTGTTAGCTGGATAGATATTTCAATATCTAGGTTTGGGATGGCGATCCTGTTGAGCTAGGTGAGAACAACAAGGATCCGATCACCTATAGGGATATAATGTAGTGGTCTGACTCTAAGAAGTGGCTTGGAGTCATATGATCCAAATTGAAGTCTATGAAAATCAATAGTGTATAGACACAAGTTAATTCACCTGAAGGGATAAAATTCATTGGGTGTGAATGGATTTTTAAAAGGATTAGAATAGCACAGATGGAAAGGTAAAGACCTATAGAGCCTATTTGGCTATTACCTCAGAATTTAAACATACATTTTGAACGTATGTCTTTGTTATGAACAAAGACAAACCCTACATTTGTAATTAAGCAAAACGTTCTATAGTGTTATTCCTTGTGTTGTTTGAGGAAGAAATTCTCTTAATCAAGAATGGCATTCCAGCATTGCAAGGAATAAAGGTTTGGCTATCTTTCTCCATGTACGAGACCAGACATGGTATACTCACTAGAGATAGTGAGCAAATACCAGTCTAATCTAAGTGAGAGCCACTGGAAGATTTTATAGACAATCAAGTATTTGAAAAATACTATGTTGGGGATAAACCCGCTCCTATTGAAGTTCGACTGGATGCTTGTGTTAGATATATATGCCCTAAAAGTCAGAATTGGCTGACACTTATAATACACTTCTAGGGGCAAAATTATAATTTTGACTAAAATCAATAAATGGGTTATTTTCTATCACATATGTGTATTTAGTGTCTGTAATACATACTTTGAGTTAATGGCAATGATAATTCATATTTTCAAAAGTTAAAAATTTAAGACATGAATAATCATTATTAACTCATAAATTGCTCCTGACCATAGGATCATCATGAGGATGGTGATTGATCCAGAAGATTGGTGTACAATCACTTTCCTTTAGTAGATGAGTCTTGAGTCTACGGTGTGGAGACACCGGAGCGAGAGTACAGGTACTCGTTAGAGAACGAGGGCACTGAGCGTGACCACCTCGAGTAGTCATTAGGGAGTCTACCTTCTCGTCAATGACTGACTCGATGCTGCAGTAGTGTGTCTGGTTCTTTGACCTGAGGTGCATCGGCAGTTCACCTTGAGGGTGTTATAGTTTGACTACACCATTACTCGGTCTCCTAGCCATATGGAACCCTGAGGTGTATGTTGGCTATAGCATGTTCATTGTAGGAACTGGATGGCATCAAGATGGAATCTATCTACCTCGGTGGTAGAGGAGCAGCCCTATGATGAATCATGAGAATCAAGTCCAGAAGCCCATGGCCATGGCAGAGTGAAATAATAGAAAGAGTTTCTATTTAGATTTTCACATTGGACTCGAATCGAATGATTACATCATATGACAGAGACTAGGGTTTGACGAGTTCACCTTAACCCTAATCTGATCGGGGCTCAAGATAGAAGAACTTAATCACACAGGTAGCTGCACCAAGAGGTTCGCATTCAGCTCTGATGGGTTGCCACCATATACTGCTAGGTGTCACTGGTGGATTTTGGGAGCAATTAGAATGATTTAGATGATCGATCATTCTAGCTGTTCGAATCAGAAGAGTTCTGATCCATCGAAAGGAGTTTCGATGATGTCGATGATAGAGATCATGACATATCCCATTACCATACAGAACTGAACCTAACTGGGTCACACAAACAAGGGTTTGAATCTGGTGATCATCAATTGAACTGATCTAGTTCAATTGATCTGAATGAGATTCAATTAGGTTCAAGGAAATCGTGCTAGCACTCGATTGAACCTAACGTTCTTCTTTTGCTATCATAAATAAGTTGTCCTGTCTGAGCCAAAGGAGTTTGTGCTCAATCAGAGGCCTTCATATGGTCTGACTGGAGGTTGTCCAAGTCAGAAAAGGTTGTCTTATTTTGTAAGACATTACCTGCCATTTTTGGTCACCTGCCATTTCTTGTTCTTTGACTTTGGTCAAAAGTCTACCTTTGACTGGTCAAACGTTGACCATTGACACTTTGACTTTTGACCACATGTCATGCACCTATTGGAGAGCTGGTGGGGGCCTGTCCCCCTGCCAGAACCTGGCAAGGAGAAGGGCGCACGCCACCCTAGGCGTGTGCCCAAGTTGGAGGCGCCTAGGAGTCCTTGTTGGACAAGGACTCCATCTCCTTTTTGGATTCCAATTAGAGTTCTTCTAAGAACCAACTTTGACTGGTCTTAGGCACCCTCTAAGGAGGAATCCAGGGGACTCTATTCCCACCAATCAGATTTAGATCTGATTTCACAAAGGGTTGTGATTGGTTGGGAAGAAGAGGAGTTGGATCACAGCTAGTCTATAAATAAGACCCTGTACCCAACTCAGATTGCAACATATGATGAGATCATAGTTTCCATATGCCCCAAGGCTGCCTCTCCCCTCCTTCTCCATGCCAAACCACCTTCTCCCCTTGCTCTCCACGTCCAAAAGGAGTTTTGGACCTTGGTTGGTGCGATTCAGATCAAAGAAAGGCGATCAAAAGCAAGAAGGCTGCGCTGCTGCAAAGGACGACTGCTGATCTTCAAAAGGAGTTTTGAAGATCCTCCAGATCAGATCCAGATCTAATTTTTGGAGGTGTGATAGAGAAGAAGAGGATCTCCAGATCCAACCTGAGTGGATACCGGTAGAGGCCAGGCGCTTGCGTGGCTAAGATCCAGAACCTTCCGCTGCAAACAGGATCATCAACAGGGTAATAGGATTACCCAAATCAGGTAAATTAAATTTGATTTAATTTATCTTTCAATTTTATTTTATTTTATTAAAATAATAAGAATTAGATCTAAAATATATCAAGATCTGATTGAGATCAAGAGAAAAATTTTTGAAATATATCTCTTGATCTGATCAGATCTGAACGAACCTGGACCGGGAAATCAGGATTTCCCTTCAACTGGTATCAGAGCCATGGTTCTAAAATTATTTAGATCTGAATTTTAAATTTATTTTAATTAAAAAATAATTGATTTCAGATGTCACATGAGATGTGATCAGATCTGAAATCAGAAAAAATTAAAATTAAATGAATTTGGATCTAAGATTAGAAGATATGCATGACTAGTTCTAGAATAGAATAGTTCTATAGAATAGTCTTGCATGTTTTTGATTTAATCTGATTAAATCATATTTTAGATCTTTTTATTTACTATTTTTTGATATTATAAGTGTTATAATAACATCTAAAAAATAGCAAATAAAAATTATTTAATTTTTGAAATATCATATGAGATATGATTGATGCATGTCTAGACTAGTTGTAGAATAGTTCTACATAATTGTCTAGATTAGAATTTATTTTGATTAGATCAATTTAAATCTAATTTTTTAGATTATTATGAGATAATTTAGATCTGAAAAACATGCATGATTATGATACATGAGATGTATGCAAAATATGCCATGATTAGATCTACTTTGTATATGAGATATATGATATAGATCTGATACTGTTTTGTAGTATTGAATGTTCCTGATTAAGGCGTTCCTCTTGGCCGTCCGGTCATAAGAACGAAGAAGGGTTTAAAGGCCCTCTCTTCCCATTCGATGGGGTGTTCTTATGATGTGTAGGGGTGCTGCGTGTTCGTCCTTAATCAGAAACCCAAAACTTACTTTCTGCAAAACCCTAGATCCTGAAACCCTAGGATTTATTGTGCATATTTTGTTTATGAACCCTACTTAATTAAGAATTAAGTTTATGGAATATTAATTAGGTCTAAAATTGAGAATTTCAGATCTAAGACATATTCATAATACTGGGTTCGGGCTTGGGTAGCTCAATTAGGTCTAAGCGGTTGATCAAACCGAATCAAGAGTTGGTTAGATGGGATCAACAATGCTTAAATTGACCAGCCTAATAGGATTAAGTCTGGGTCAAGATCGAGTCACGATCAAGCAAGACCTAATTAGGCTCAGAGGTTAGAGTCTGGATTGTAGGCTAACCCAATTGGTTCTGGCTCAACAATTTGGTGTCTAAGGTAAGTTTGGCACAGACGACCGACTGGTTTTTAATTGGAAGCTACTCGACCTGAATGCGTTCTTGTACGAGTTAATGGCATATTCCTTCCACCGGTCTCACTTACCTGGCCATATCTGTTGACACAGTTCTGATCTGAGGTGGTCAATAATCCGAGCTAACCCATGCCACTAGGTTAGTCATAATTGTTATGACTAAGCCAAGTCTAGTTTAATGAGACCTGAATCAATTCTCCCTAAGAAAAGATTAAGTCTGAGGTCTTCCACCATTGTAGATGTGCGGGCCCTTCCCGGGGTTGATTGTTCTCGGCTGGATACAGTGGCTCAGTTGCACCGGGAAGATGCAACCATGTCTATTAGGCATTGGATGCTATGGGCTGGAGGATGAGTTGGGCTCAATATTTTGGATACGGTGAGAGACTCAATTAGGAACCCAGTCTATGCAAATGGTGGGTCTGACTTAACTAAGGAGTGGATCAATATTCCGGATACGGTGAGATTCATGAATTAGAGACCAAGTTTGGGTGCACCATGATTAGAGAATCATTGAACAAGAGTTGTTCACTCATTGGCTAACCCATCACCAATAACTGTTAGGTGAGGTGATGAGTCAGTTGGTGAGACCGCACCACCCACTAGAAATCATTAATCGTGGAGATTTTCGCATCTCTACAGAGGGAGTGTAGGGATCCGAGAAAATAGTGGGAGCTAATTTGTTTAAAAATAAAATCCCTAAATAAATTGGTCAAGTCAAAATTACAGTATCTAACTAGAATCTTTGACTCTCTACAGGAAAATGTCTGCGTCCAACCCATTGGCACGTATCCTGGACACACATAGACTGACCGGACCCAATTATAAAGATTGGCTCAGGAACTACAAAATTATTTTGGGTTCTGAGAAGTTAACCCATGTTTTGGACCAGGACCCTCCCACCTTACCAGCCCGTCCATCTGTTGAACAGAGAGCGTCTCTGGAAAAATGGATAGACGAAGATAATAAGGCCAGATATTACATGTTGGGCTCGATGTCTGATGAGCTCCAGCGCCAACATGAGGATATCGGGACTGCTCGCCAAATGTTGGCTCACCTGCAGGAGATGTTTGGTGAACAGAGTCGCGCAGCCAAATATCAAGTCACGAAAATGACTTTTTAAGGCTAAGATGCGTGATGGGCAGTCAGTCCAAGATCACTGTCTGACAATGATCAAGGACATGGAAGAGCTTGAGAAGCTCGGTGTGAAGTTGGACTTGGACCTGCAGAACGATATTATTCTGCAATCCTTGACTGATGCATATGGGCAATTCATCATGAATTACCACATGCATAAACTTCAGAATTCCTTGGCCGAATTAATGAATATGCTGGTTACCGCTGAGCTTTCTATGAAAGGTTCTAAAGGCTCAGTTCTTGCTATGGAACGGACTTCTTCCAAAAGAAAGTCTTATGGAAAGAAAAAGAAGTCTGTGAAAAAGCAAAAGGTGGAAGGATCAAAGAAGAAGAAGGCAGAGCCGAAGAAGAAAGGCCGATGTCAAAGGAAAGTGTTTCCATTGCAACAGCGACGGCCATTGGAAGCGGAACTGCCCTACTTACCTGGCCACCCTGAAGAACAAGAAGGAAGGTCCTTCTGGAGGTATGCTCGTTATTGAGTCTAACCTTACGGTTTCTTCTGCATCCAGTTGGGTGCTTGACTCTGGTTCTAGTGCTCATCTGTGCACTTCTATGCAGGGTCTTGAGGATAGCAGGAGGCTGAGGGATGGAGACATGATCCTACGCATCGGTAATGGAGCAAGAGTTGCTGCAGTAGCCGTGGGAACATACCCTCTTCGATTACCATCTGGTTTAGACTTAGTTTTGAAAGACTGTTATTTTGTGCCTGCAGCTAGCAGGAATTTGATTTCTGTTTCATGCTTAGCACAAGAAGGTTATGTGATCACCTTCTTTAAGGACCATTGTAACATTCTTTATGAAAGAAATAAAATTGCAAATGGTTTCCTTATTAATGGTCTTTATCAGCTACATATTGATGTACCTATTCTAACTATCGAGCAAAACGTGAATGCCAAACGACCTAGGGATAGTCCAAACGACAGATATCTATGGCACCTGAGATTAGGTCATATAGCAGAAGATAGGATCAACAAATTGGAGAAAAATGGGCTATTGAGTCCATTGACTTCCGAGTCATATCCAACTTGTGAATCTTGTCTTCAAGGCAAAATGACTAAACTCCCTTTTGTTGGACATGGGGAGAGGGCCACAGATCTCCTTGCCCTAGTACATACTGATGTGTGCGGCCCATTTGATGTGCCGGCTAGAGGCAATTTTGTCTACTTCATTACCTTTACCGATGATCTGTCTAGGTATGGGTATGTGTATCTTATGAGACACAAGTCTGAAGCTTTTGAAAAGTTCAAAGAATTCAGACATGAAGTAGAAAAACAAACTGGAAAAACCCATTAAGGTTCTTCGATCAGATCGAGGAGGTGAATACCTTAGCCGGGAATTCCTAGACTATCTCAAAGGAAAATGGCATAGTCTCTCAATGGACTCCACCAGGAACACCTCAACTCAACGGGGTTTCAGAATGGAGAAATCGGACTCTATTGGATATGGTTCGATCCATGATGAGCTTCACAGACCTCCCTGATTTCCTTTGGGGACACTCATTGTTAACTTCAATCTATCTACTGAATAGGGTTCCCTCTAAAACCGTTCCTACCACACCGTATGAGATATGGCACGGTAAGAAACCAAGTCTGAGTCATCTCAGAATTTGGGGTTGTCCGGCTCATGTCAAAAGACAACAAGCGGACAAGTTAGAGTTTAGGTCCTTTAGAGCTCGATTCATAGGATATCCTAAAGAGTCATTAGGATACTATTTCTACATTCCAGAAGACCACAATGTGATTGTGAGTCGACATGCCATCTTTCTTGAAAAATAGTTTATTCAAGATAGCGGCATTGGAAAATAGATCAAGCTTGATGAGAAAGTCTCACAAGTGGAACGAGCTAAGGACCAATTGGAACCAAATCAGGTTGAGCCAATAAGAACACTACCTCCTCCACCTCGTAGATCGGAAAGAGTTTTCCGTCCCCCTGAAAGATACTTAGGTATTATTTCAGAGGAAGTAGAGGAAAATGTTCCTCGTAGGTAATGGTGCTCATGGTGATGATCCCAAAACCTACAACGAGGCGATATCAGATATCGACTCCGAGAAATGGCTAGAGGCAATGCAGTCAGAAATTGACTCGATGCACTCAAACCAAGTCTGGACCTTGGTAGATCCACCAGAAGGTATAGTACCTATTGGGTGTAAATGGATCTTCAAGAGAAAGATTGGTGCAGATGGGAATGTGGAGACATTCAAGGCTAGACTAGTGGCAAAAGGTTATAGTCAACGCGAAGGCATTGACTATCAGGATACCTTTTCCCCAGTGGCTATGCTAAAATCCATCCGCACATTGCTTGCCGTTGCAGCCTATTTCGATTATGAAATATGGCAAATGGACGTGAAAACGGCATTCCTAAATGGATATCTTGAGGAAGATATCTATATGGAACAGCCGCTAGGTTTCACATCCAGTGATACTGATCACAAGGTTTGCAAGCTGCAAAGGTCCATATATGGACTTAAGCAAGCATCTCGGAGCTGGAACACTCGTTTCAATGATGTGATCAAAAAGTTTGGTTTCATCAAAAATGAAGAGGAACCATGTGTTTTCAAAAAGGGTCAGTGGGAGCGCTGTTGTCTTCCTCGTATTGTACGTGGATGACATCCTCCTTATTGGGAATGATATTCCCATGTTGACGATCAGTCAAAATGTGGTTGTCCAAGGAATTCTCCATGAAAGACCTAGGTGAAGCATCCTTTATTCTAGGAATTAAGGTCTATAGGGATAGACCGAATAGGATGCTAGGACTTTCACAGAAGATGTACATAGAGGAAAGTACTAAAGAGGTTTAGTATGGAAAACTCTAAGAGGGGATTAATACCCTTCAGACATGGTATTCATCTTTCCAAGAAGATGTGCCCTAGCACACCTGAGGAAATAGAACGCATGAGCAAGATCCCTTATGCTTCTGCAATAGGGAGCCTCATGTATGCCATGCTATGTACACGACCTGATATAGCCCATGCTGTGAGTGTCACAAGCAGATATCAGTCAAATCCAGGTGAAGAACACTGGACTTCTGTGAAATGTATCCTTAAGTACTTGAGAAGAACTAAGGATATAATGTTGGTCTTTGGTAATGGAGAACTCCAAGTCCAGGGATACACAGACTCAGATTTCATGTCTGATATAGATGATCGAAAGTCGACATCTGGCAGTCTGTTTGTGTGCAATGGTGGTGCTGTCAGCTGGAAGAGTTCCAAGCAAACATGATAGCAGATTCCACCATGGAAGCAGAATATATCGCTGCATCAGAGGCTGCGAAGGAAGCATTCTGGTACAAGAAGTTTGCTGCAGAAATTGGAGTAATGCCATCAGATGCCATTCCTCTATACTGCGACAACAATGGCGCCATAGCCCTTGCTAAGGAGCCGAGGTCTCACCAGAAATCCAAGCATATTGAGCGGCGATACCACCTCATCCGCGATTACCTCGAGAAGGGTTACGTCGAGGTCAAGAGAGTCGACTCCACAGATAATGTGGCAGACCCACTTACAAAGCCGTTGGGCCAGCAGAAGATTCGAAGCCCACCTTGAGAAGATGGGACTTAGACTTGTAGCCAATTGGCTTTAGGACAAGTGGGAGATTGTTAGATATATGTGCCCTAGAAGCCAGAATTGGCTGACACTTGTAATACACTTCTAGGGGCAAAATTATAATTTTGACTAAAATCAATAAATGGGTTATTTTCTATCACATATGTGTATTTAGTGTCTGTGATACATCCTTTGAGTTAATGGTAATGATAATTCATATTTTCAAGAGTTGAAAATTTAAGACATGAATAATCATTATTAACTCATAAATTGCTCCCGACCATAGGATCATCACGAGGATGGTGATTGATCCGGAAGGTTGGTGTACAATCGCTTCTCTTTAGTAGATGAGTCTTGAGTCTACGGTGTGGAGACACCGGAGCGAGAGTACAGGTACTCGTTAGAGAACGAGGGCACTGAGCGTGACCACCTCGAGTAGTCATTAGGGAGTCTACCTTCTCGTCAATGACTGACTCGATGCTGCAGTAGTGTGTCTGGTTCTTTGACCTGAGGTGCATCGGCAGTTCACCTTGAGGGTGTTATAGTTTGACTACACCATTACTCGGTCTCCTAGCCATATGGAACCCTGAGGTGTATGTTGGCTATAGCATGTTCATTGTAGGAACTGGATGGCATCAAGATGGAATCTATCTACCTCGGTGGTAGAGGAGCAGCCCTATGATAATCATGAGAATCAAGTCCAGAAGCCCATGGCCATGGCAGAGTGAAATAATAGAAAGAGTTTCTATTTAGATTTTCACATTGGACTCGAATCGAATGATTACATCATATGACAGAGACTAGGGTTTGACGAGTTTACCTTAACCCTAATCTGATCGGGGCTCAAGATAGAAGAACTTAATCACACAGGTAGCTGCACCAAGAGGTTCGCATTCAGCTCTGATGGGTTGCCACCATATACTGCTAGGTGTCACTGGTGGATTTTGGGAGCAATTAGAATGATTTAGATGATCGATCATTCTAGCTGTTCGAATCAGAAGAGTTCTGATCCATCGAAAGGAGTTTCGATGATGTCGATGATAGAGATCATGACATATCCCATTACCATACAGAACTGAACCTAACTGGGTCACACAAACAAGGGTTTGAATCTGGTGATCATCAATTGAACTGATCTAGTTCAATTGATCTGAATGAGATTCAATTAGGTTCAAGGAAAATCGTGCTAGCACTCGATTGAACCTAACGTTCTTCTTTTGCTATCATAAATAAGTTGTCCTGTCTGAGCCAAAGGAGTTTGTGCTCAATCAGAGGCCTTCATATGGTCTGACTGGAGGTTGTCCAAGTCAGAAAAGGTTGTCTTATTTTGTAAGACATTACCTGCCATTTTTGGTCACCTGCCATTTCTTGTTCTTTGACTTTGGTCAAAAGTCTACCTTTGACTGGTCAAACGTTGACCATTGACACTTTGACTTTTGACCACATGTCATGCACCTATTGGAGAGCTGGTGGGGGCCTGTCCCCCTGCCAGAACCTGGCAAGGAGAAGGGCGCACGCCACCCTAGGCGTGTGCCCAAGTTGGAGGCGCCTAGGAGTCCTTGTTGGACAAGGACTCCATCTCCTTTTTGGATTCCAATTAGAGTTCTTCTAAGAACCAACTTTGACTGGTCTTAGGCACCCTCTAAGGAGGAATCCAGGGGACTCTATTCCCACCAATCAGATTTAGATCTGATTTCACAAAGGGTTGTGATTGGTTGGGAAGAAGAGGAGTTGGATCACAGCTAGTCTATAAATAAGACCCTGTACCCAACTCAGATTGAATGATGATTAGATACGCCCCAAGGCTGCCTCTCCCCTCCTTCTCCATGCCAAACCACCTTCTCCCCTTGCTCTCCACGTCCAAAAGGAGTTTTGGACCTTGGTTGGTGCGATTCAGATCAAAGAAAGGCGATCAAAAGCAAGAAGGCTGCGCTGCTGCAAAGGACGACTGCTGATCTTCAAAAGGAGTTTTGAAGATCCTCCAGATCAGATCCAGATCTAATTTTTGGAGATGTGATAGAGAAGAAGAGGATCTCCAGATCCAACCCGAGTGGATACCGGTAGAGGCCAGGCGCTTGCGTGGCTAAGATCCAGAACCTTCCGCTGCAAACAGGATCATCAACAGGGTAATAGGATTACCCAAATCAGGTAAATTAAATTTGATTTAATTTATCTTATTTTATTTTATTTATTAAAATAATAAGAATCAGATCTGAAACATATCAAGATCTGATTGAGATCAAAGAGAAAAATTTTTGAAATATATCTCTTGATCTGATCAGATCTGAACGAACCTGGACCGGAAAATCAGGATTTCCCTCGTTCATAACTTCCCGCTTATTTGCGTGGCTAGATCCAGAACCTTCCGCTGCTTATAGGATCATCAACGAGTAATAGGATTACCCTACATCAAGATAAATTAAATTTAATTTAATTTTTTTAAATTTATTTTAATTATTAAAATAATAAGAATCAGATCTAAAATATTTTAGATTTGATCTAGATTAAAAAGAAAAATATTTGAAATATATCTCTTGATCCGATCAGATCTGAATGAACCTGGTCCTAGAAATCAGGATTTTTCCTTCACCACATTCCCATCACTCAGGGGGATGGTCATAAGATCTTCTATGGTCTCATCCTATTCTTCGGTAAGGTCATCACAGACATCAAGCCCATTAATTGGGTAGGAGTCAAGTCGAGTGCCATTTTCTAAGATGATGGAGTAGTAGTATCGGGCTAATGCTTGATCGCCTCTGATTTCACATATTCCATTGTTTGTTGGGAATTTTATCTTCAGTTATAAGTCAACACCACGACTCATAGTGCATTCAGACCAGGTCGATTGAGGATTGCATTGTAAGCAAAGGAGGCTTTTACCACCAAAAAGTCGACCCATGCCTTGGCCTACTTTGGATATTGCCCTGCAGTCATGGCTAGAGTTATCATTCCTTCCACTGGCACAGTGTCACTAGTAAAGTCGACCAATGGGGAGCTCATGGGTCCCTGGCAATTATCGGATATGGATATTTTAAAGAAAGCATCATAATACAGAACATTAGCAGAATTTTCATTATCTATCAAAATGCAATGTACATCATAATCAGCAGTGTTTAAAGAGATTACAACTGTGTTGTTGTGCAGGAACTGAACTCCTCGGGCATCCTCATTGGTGAAAGTGATGGGCTCCTCAGTCCTCCATCTTTTCTTAAGCTCTATTGATTTGCTAGGCTCCCAATGCCGAAATTCCCTAGAGATGGCATTAATGATGCCGATCTTCTCACTGCTCCTCGCTCCTCGATGGTTCTGATAGCAGGGGTGCTCTCGATCGATCCTCTCATCCTTCTGATCGATGTCGTAGGAATCGGCCAAGCCTACCATGCCTGATGAGCTCCTCAATCTTCTCTTAGAGCTGGATGCACTTCTATATCGTGATCGTGATCATGATGGTAGAGGTAGAACTTGCTAGGATTGCACTTGTCGGGATGAGTGCACATCATTTTCGATCTTGGTAGTTGCTCCCTAATCTCCATCAGTACTTGAGCTTTTGGAGTATTGAGAGGGGCATAGTTGTGGAATCTTCTGAAGAGAAAGCTTCATCACGCCCTTCTATCTAGGCTTCTTTGCCTTTTGGCCTGGATAGGAGTTCGAGCCCGCTTACGCTCTGGAGGAGTTCGGGAGCTTGGCCAAGCTCTACTCGATTTCTCTCCAGCCATGGGCACATTCGGTTCGCCTACCTACCGCTCTTGGGTGGCTTCGTTATCCCTGGCCTTAAAGGCCTCTTCAGCTTAGGCATAACCTTCAGCCTGAGCCAACATATCGGCAAAGTTCCTGGGCTACTTCTTCTCCAGAGAGAACAACAAATAATTCTTTTGAAGGCCGTCCTTAAGTGCGGCCATTGTAATAGACTGATCCAGGTTTTGGACCTCCAATGCAGCAGCATTAAACTGGATGACATAAGCCTGGATAGATTCTCCCTCGTTCTGCTTGATATTCATCAAAAAATCCAATCCTCAGTGGGGATGTCGGTTGTTAACAAAATGAGCTGCAAACTGATAGCTCATCTAATCAAAGAAAAAGATGGTACCCAGCATAAGGATCGAGTACCAATTTCTGGTGGCTCCCTTGAGGGTGGACGAAAAAGTTCGGCACAAAACGACGTCTGGCACACTGTGGAGCAGCATCATTATTTGGAAGGCCTTTAGGTGGTCGATCGGATCGGTGGTCCTATCGTAACTCTCAAACTGAGAGAGATTAAAGTTTGGTGGGATTGGTTCCTGCATAATCTTCTGAGAAAAAGGAGGGTCAGTGCAAATATCATTACCGTGGGTGGAGGGAGCATGATGGAGTTCTTCAATTTGTTGGCTCATTTTTTGAAGTCTTTGATTCAGGAGATCTTCACGATCGTTAATCTTCAGGGTTTTCTGATGGAACAGGGGCAAAGCTCCTCCTGGGGTCGAGTCATAGTCCGAGCAAGGGCTCCCTCTGCTTCCCTTTTTCAAGGGTCGTTGGTTGATTGACCCAAGTTGATCGCCCCCAGATCGAGTTCTCTAGCTTTCAAGAAACCTGCCCTAGCTGAGATGGCACCGAAGATGGTTGCTACTGCCACATGGCCTGCACTACTTCAGTGAGGCTGCGGACTTGCTGGACCAGCAGGTCGAACTACACCGTGTCCACCATCAAAAGTGGTGGGACTTGAGATGCAGGAGACGAAACAGAAGCAGGAAGATTTGGATGAGATCTGGCCATGGAGGTGGTTGACCGCAGTGTTGAAGCCTTTCTAAGGGGCATCCCTAAGATGTCAAGAGAAAAAGTAGGACTCTGGCTAGGATGAAGAGGGATCTCCACCACGTATTCATTCAAGAATAAGAAAACCTCAATAACTTGAGGGCCCTCCTTCTAGTGCCAATCCTATTAGTGCAAAATCTGGCCATCGCCATAGTTAAAGCTAAATTTAGAGAGGTCGAGGATGTTGTAGGGACCTACAAAATAAGTCTCATCCGAAGTCTGGGGTGGTGGCTCCGGCAAGACCCTTCGATGGTCAAGTCAGCTCTTTTGGTCAATAGAAATGGAATACATAGAGAAATTCTAATAGAGTTTTTAGGAAGAGAAGGAGAGTTATGGGAGAAAGCATATCTAGAGGGTCTCTTATATACATGGAGCCTGTAATAAACTGATAGGGATAGTCGTAACCATTCGGTAGTGGGCCGTTCAGGATCATGTGAAGTTTGTTATGGAGGATTGTGTCTGTTGTCGCAATGTGCAAGTCCATCGGGATCTAATAGTCGAAGCTTGGATGGAAGAGATTGACGGTTCTTTTGTCTATATCGAGGATGAGTGTCGATGTCCTTTGGGGTAGTTGGATGGAGTTCGGAGGGAGTTTAGCTATTTGAAGGAGTCCATCTAAAGAAGAAATTCAGGATGAGTTCAACTGCTGGAGGAGTCCAACTGAGGAAGGAGTTTGGTTGAAGGAGAAGTTCGAGAGGAGTTCAACTGCTATAGGAGTCTGGCTGAAGGAAAAATCTGAAAGAAATTCGACCGTTGGAGGAGTTCGACTAAAGAAGAAGTTCAGGAGGAGTTCAACTGCTAGAGGAGTCCAACTGAAGGAGAAGTCTGGAAGAAGTTTGACCATTGGAGGAGTCTAGCTGAAGGAGAAGTTCAGGAGGAGATCGACTGCTGGAGGAGTCCGACTAAAGGAGAACTTCAGGAGGAGTTCAACTACTGAAGGAGTTTGGCTGAAGGAGAAGTCTAAAAGAAGTTCGACCATTAGAGACTGTATTGAATGGAAATCCTGATTTCCCGGTCCAGGTTCGTTCAGATCTGATCAGATCAAGAGATATATTTCAAAAATTTTTCTCTTGATCCCAATCAGATCTTGATATGTTTCAGATCTGATTCTTATTATTTTAATAAAATAAAATAAAATAAGATAAATTAAATCAAATTTAATTTACCTGATCTTGGGTAATCCTATTACCCTGTTGATGATCCTGTTTGCAGCGGAAGGTTCTGGATCTTAGCCACGCA
The DNA here is from genome assembly GCA_006176705.1 of Cocos nucifera. Classification (NCBI taxonomy): domain Eukaryota; kingdom Viridiplantae; phylum Streptophyta; class Magnoliopsida; order Arecales; family Arecaceae; genus Cocos; species Cocos nucifera. The sequence continues at coordinate 4,632 of QRFJ01003121.1, read as the reverse complement.
AGCGCCTGGCCTCTACCGGTATCCACTCGGGTTGGATCTGGAGATCCTCTTCTTCTCTATCACACCTCCAAAAATTAGATCTGGATCTGATCTGGAGGATCTTCAAAACTCTTTTTGAAGATGAGCAGTCGTCCTTTGCAGCAGCGCAGCCTTCTTACTTTTGATCGCCTTTCTTTGATCTGAATCGCACCAACCAAGGTCCAAAACTCCTTTTGGACGTGGAGAGCAAGGGGAGAAGGTGGTTTGGCATGGAGAGGGAGGGGAGAGGCAGCCTTGGGGCGTATGGAAAACTATGATCTCATCATATGTTGCAATCTGAGTTGGGTACAGGGTCTTATTTATAGACTAGCTGTGATCCAACTCCTCTTCTTCCCAACCAATCACAACCCTTTGTGAAATCAGATCTAAATCTGATTGGTGGGAATAGAGTCCCCTGGATTCCTCCTTAGAGGGTGCCTAAGACCAGTCAAAGTTGGTTCTTAGAAGAACTCTAATTGGAATCCAAAAAGGAGATGGAGTCCTTGTCCAACAAGGACTCCTAGGCGCCTCCAACTTGGGCACACGCCTAGGGTGGCGTGCGCCCTTCTCCTTGCCAGGTTCTGGCAGGGGGACAGGCCCCCACCAGCTCTCCAATAGGTGCATGACATGTGGTCAAAAGTCAAAGTGTCAATGGTCAACGTTTGACCAGTCAAAGGTAGACTTTTGACCAAAGTCAAAGAACAAGAAATGGCAGGTGACCAAAAATGGCAGGTAATGTCTTACAAAATAAGACAACCTTTTCTGACTTGGACAACCTCCAGTCAGACCATATGAAGGCCTCTGATTGAGCACAAACTCCTTTGGCTCAGACAGGACAACTTATTTATGATAGCAAAAGAAGAACGTTAGGTTCAATCGAGTGCTAGCACGATTTCCTTGAACCTAATTGAATCTCATTCAGATCAATTGAACTAGATCAGTTCAATTGATGATCACCAGATTCAAACCCTTGTTTGTGTGACCCAGTTAGGTTCAGTTCTGTATGGTAATGGGATATGTCATGATCTCTATCATCGACATCATCGAAACTCCTTTCGATGGATCAGAACTCTTCTGATTCGAACAGCTAGAATGATCGATCATCTAAATCATTCTAATTGCTCCCAAAATCCACCAGTGACACCTAGCAGTATATGGTGGCAACCCATCAGAGCTGAATGCGAACCTCTTGGTGCAGCTACCTGTGTGATTAAGTTCTTCTATCTTGAGCCCCGATCAGATTAGGGTTAAGGTGAAACTCGTCAAACCCTAGTCTCTGTCATATGATGTAATCATTCGATTCGAGTCCAATGTGAAAATCTAAATAGAAACTCTTTCTATTATTTCACTCTGCCATGGCCATGGGCTTCTGGACTTGATTCTCATGATTATCATAGGGCTGCTCCTCTACCACCGAGGTAGATAGATTCCATCTTGATGCCATCCAGTTCCTACAATGAACATGCTATAGCCAACATACACCTCAGGGTTCCATATGGCTAGGAGACCGAGTAATGGTGTAGTCAAACTATAACACCCTCAAGGTGAACTGCCGATGCACCTCAGGTCAAAGAACCAGACACACTACTGCAGCATCGAGTCAGTCATTGACGAGAAGGTAGACTCCCTAATGACTACTCGAGGTGGTCACGCTCAGTGCCCTCGTTCTCTAACGAGTACCTGTACTCTCGCTCCGGTGTCTCCACACCGTAGACTCAAGACTCATCTACTAAAGAGAAGCGATTGTACACCAACCTTCCGGATCAATCACCATCCTCGTGATGATCCTATGGTCGGGAGCAATTTATGAGTTAATAATGATTATTCATGTCTTAAATTTTCAACTCTTGAAAATATGAATTATCATTGCCATTAACTCAAAGGATGTATCACAGACACTAAATACACATATGTGATAGAAAATAACCCATTTATTGATTTTAGTCAAAATTATAATTTTGCCCCTAGAAGTGTATTACAAGTGTCAGCCAATTCTGGCTTCTAGGGCACATATATCTAACACTTGGAGACATTGATCTACGACATCGATAATGGAGCCCAAGGAGTCCATCTGTTGAACAGAGAGCATCTCTGGAAAAATGGATAGACGAAGATAATAAGGCCAGATATTACATGTTGGGCTCGATGTCTGATGAGCTCCAGCGCCAACATGAGGATATCGGGACTGCTCGCCAAATGTTGGCTCACCTGCAGGAGATGTTTGGTGAACAGAGTCGCGCAGCCAAATATCAAGTCACAAAATGACTTTTTAAGGCTAAGATGCGTGATGGGCAGTCAGTCCAAGATCACTGTCTGACAATGATCAAGGACATGGAAGAGCTTGAGAAGCTCGGTGTGAAGTTGGACTTGGACCTGCAGAATGATATTATTCTGCAATCCTTGACTGATGCATATGGGCAATTCATCATGAATTACCACATGCATAAACTTCAGAATTTCTTGGCCGAATTAATGAATATGCTGGTTACCGCTGAGCTTTCTATGAAAGGTTCTAAAGGCTCAGTTCTTGCTATGGAACGGACTTCTTCCAAAAGAAAGTCTTATGGAAAGAAAAAGAAGTCTGTGAAAAAGCAAAAGGTGGAAGGAGCAAAGAAGAAGAAGGCAGAGCCGAAGAAAAAGGCCGATGGCAAAGGAAAGTGTTTCCATTGCAACAGCGACGGCCATTGGAAGCGGAACTGCCCTACTTACCTGGCCACCCTGAAGAACAAGAAGGAAGGTCCTTCTGGAGGTATGCTCGTTATTGAGTCTAACCTTACGGTTTCTTCTGCATCCAGTTGGGTGCTTGACTCTGGTTCTAGTGCTCATCTGTGCACTTCCATGCAGGGTCTTGAGGATAGCAGGAGGCTGAGGGATGGAGACATGATCCTACGCATCGGTAATGGAGCAAGAGTTGCTGCAGTAGCCGTGGGAACATACCCTCTTCGATTACCATCTGGTTTAGACTTAGTTTTGAAAGACTGTTATTTTGTGCCTGCAGCTAGCAGGAATTTGATTTCTGTTTCATGCTTAGCACAAGAAGGTTATGTGATCACCTTCTTTAAGGACCATTGTAACATTCTTTATGAAAGAAATAAAATTGCAAATGGTTTCCTTATTAATGGTCTTTATCAGCTACATATTGATGTACCTGTTCTAACTATCGAGCAAAACGTGAATGCCAAACGACCTAGGGATAGTCCAAATGACAGATATCTATGGCACCTGAGATTAGGTCATATAGCAGAAGATAGGATCAACAAATTGGAGAAAAATGGGCTATTGAGTCCATTGACTTTCGAGTCATATCCAACTTGTGAATCTTGTCTTCAAGGCAAAATGACTAAACTCCCTTTTGTTGGACATGGGGAAAGGGCCACAGATCTCCTTGCCCTAGTACATACTGATGTGTGCGGCCCATTTGATGTGCCGGCTAGAGGCAATTTTGTCTACTTCATTACCTTTACCGATGATCTGTCTAGGTATGGGTATGTGTATCTTATGAGACACAAGTCTGAAGCTTTTGAAAAGTTCAAAGAATTCAGACATGAAGTAGAAAAACAAACTGAAAAATCCATTAAGGTTCTTCGATCAGATCGAGGAGGTGAATACCTTAGCCGGGAATTCCTAGACTATCTAAAGGAAAATGGCATAGTCTCTCAATGGACTCCACCAGGAACACCTCAACTCAACGGGGTTTCAGAATGGAGAAATCGGACTCTATTGGATATGGTTCGATCCATGATGAGCTTCACAGACCTCCCTGATTTTCTTTGGGGACACTCATTGTTAACTTCAATTTATCTACTGAATAGGGTTCCCTCTAAAACCGTTCCTACCACACCGTATGAGATATGGCACGGTAAGAAACCAAGTCTGAGTCATCTCAGAATTTGGGGTTGTCCGGCTCATGTCAAAAGACAACAAGCGGACAAGTTAGAGTTTAGGTCCTTTAGAGCTCGATTCATAGGATATCCTAAAGAGTCATTAGGATACTATTTCTACATTCCAGAAGACCACAATGTGATTGTGAGTCGACATGCCATCTTTCTTGAAAAATAGTTTATTCAAGATAGCGGCATTGGAAAATAGATCAAGCTTGATGAGAAAGTCTCACAAGTGGAACGAGCTAAGGACCAATTGGAACCAAATCAGGTTTGAGCCAATAAGAACACTACCTCCTCCACCTCGTAGATCGGAAAGAGTTTTCCGTCCCCCTGAAAGATACTTAGGTATTATTTCAGAGGAAGTAGAGGAAATGTTCCTCGTAGGTAATGGTGCTCATGGTGATGATCCCAAAACCTACAACGAGGCGATATCAGATATCGACTCCGAGAAATGGCTAGAGGCAATGCAGTCAGAAATTGACTCGATGCACTCAAACCAAGTCTGGACCTTGGTAGATCCACCAGAAGGTATAGTACCTATTGGGTGTAAATGGATCTTCAAGAGAAAGATTGGTGCAGATGGGAATGTGGAGACATTCAAGGCTAGACTAGTGGCAAAAGGTTATAGTCAACGCGAAGGCATTGACTATCAGGATACCTTTTCCCCAGTGGCTATGCTAAAATCCATCCGCACATTGCTTGCCATTGCAGCCTATTTCGATTATGAAAT